>AP028450.1:468388-528487 GCA_036509395.1 Antheraea yamamai | reverse complement strand
TACTGGTTTCAGCTTGATTGGTCGGCTCGCCCGGGGTACTACCACCCTCTCACAGAACCCGACATGCAGTAATAGTGCTTCCATTATTGCGTTTCGTTCGGTCAGTGAGAGCACCAGAAGCACCCCTCCCATTCCCGCCTCCTCTCCTCATATCTCCCCCCTCCCCAAATACAACCTGGCATCACATTTGCGACTCCCCTGATGTTGCTAGTGTCTATGGACGGCGGTGATCACTTAACATCAGGTGACCCGCCTGTTCGCTTGCCTTTTATGATATAAAAAAAAGACGGTTGAAAGTGGTTAAGGCACGAAAGCATAAAAAACAACCCGTAGGCTGGTATAATGATGTCATGACTCTTATAACTGTTTTATTGTTTCTGAGTAACATTTTTTCAATGTTATTATTAATGCTTAGACTATACGGGAAAGCGTAATGATATAATGTGAGTGTTAGATAACACTCAGCAAAGTTCTCACCTTGCAGTAACTCTTGTTACGATCGGTCTAGTCCTTTTAGATATTAGTCCAGACATACATAAATATTATGTGGAGTCAAATTCGTTATTACAGCGATCACTGTAAAACATTAAACCTAACCTGAAATGTATACTAGTACATACATTCAAGCTATTTTTATGCCATTGGAGGTAAACGAACAGACGGGTCACCTGATGGTAAGTAATCACCGCTGCATATGGACACCTGCGACGCGCTGGGCATGACAGATACGCTACCGTCCTTTAAGTAAGGAGTAGGTATATAAAACACAATTAGATTTTTAACCGACTGCAAAAACTTTTTTGTTTGTTAACTCAAAACTTCGAAAGAAAAAGAAGAATAAGAAATTATTTTTGATTTGAAACATCTATAGGCGCGGGTAAATCTGATTTGGGCTTGGGGCGACGTGGCGACGCAAAATACGAACTTTGCACTATTAACGAAATACTCAAAAATTTTTGTGGCCCTATCTGTATAAACAGAAGATTCAAATTGTATTGTCGGCCACTCGTCATATTAGTGTTATGCGGCACTTGCCAACGACATAGCTCCCTTTGATAAATGCCGCCAAAGACATCGCGCTTGCGCCTAGTTGAATTTTAGTATTTTGTATTTAATAAAAATGAATATTTATATTAATAATTTATAAATTTATATGAATATTTATATTAAATTTAAATTTAAAAAATAACTAGTAATTATTTTATGGAACAAATTTATAATGCTTTATCTTTTCATTATGCCATAGCTGAATCCTGTCGTAATCTGTTCTTTTAGACATATAACTTATACAAAACCATTGCGATGTTTCACATCTGCCAAGCGTCCCGTGACGTCTCAATTTTTTTTATTGAAAAGAGGTAACCAAGATGTCCTATTTTAATTTTACTAGCATTGAACTTTGAATTTCGTGGATATAACAGGGAACTCCTCAAAATCGAATAGGAAACGACTATTGATTAAGACGATATTTAGTTTATGACGGTCCAATCTAAATAAACCACCAAATTTTTTGACTGTTTTGAATATAAATGTGCAAAACACAAATTTAGGTATAAATACGTATTATATCATATGTACATCATCAAGACAAATCAAGGATAAATGTACGCCAATTTTAAAGTTCTACAATAGTATTGTAATCCCGAACTAAGGCTATGTTCAAACCGACCTTAGTCTGTATCTAGCAATGGGCTAGGACAGTCTAATGGGACTTTTTGGCGTGATCGTGGAATGTCATGTAGTGGATTTTATATTTTATTCATAACTAGCTTGTACCCGCGATTTCGTCCGTGAGGAATAATTACTTTGGGCTAACGATAACACGCAGCGGAAGCTCTTAAAACGAAAAAACACCCCGATTTTGAAACATTCTCCATTGGTGCTCCGCTCCTATTGGTCTTAACGTGATGATATATAGCCTATAGCCGTCTTCGATAAATGACTTATCTAACACTGAATTATTTTTTTTAAATCGGTCCAGTAGTTCCTGAGATTAGTGCGTTCAACCAAACAAATCTTCCAGTTTTATAATATTAATATAGATTACTAGTCTTCTCTCGTATTTAAGTCGAGCCGTCATATAAATTACAATAACTTTTGATAGAGTGAACCGATTTTAATGAAACAAAGTCTAAGTTACACCCGAGGATATGTTTTATGATTTTCTTAGGTTTTATTGTTAACCCAGTACTTTATCAGTGATGCGTGTTCATACAAACAGACAGAAAGACAGATAGACATTTCCAAGAAAGATTGAAATGTATTCTATTACTTATTCCAAGACAACTGCAACAATTTTCTTCACGAAAATCGAAAAAGTACAGACTCGTTAGATTTACATTCTTATTATTTTTTTTTTTATTTTTATTGTAGCTCGGCAAAGTGACTGTCTGTGCCTGATGGTAAGCACAGTACAATCCAAAAACAATGGCGACCACCGAAAGACATACTATCTATCGCCGGTCGCCGCTGTTATGCAGGCCTGAAAGCGACCCAGTCAGGTTCAGCCCCCCCCGGTTGCTGGATATACACCGGCTGATCCCGGAACGCGACACGCCCAAACGTGTCACTATGGCGGGTGTTCCACCTGGTGTACGGTGGTAGCGATCCAGTCGGGTACAGACACACTACCACCCCGCGATCTTATTATATGTATAGATAATAGATGAATCTAAGATGCATAGAAGATAGATCTTGTGTTATTTGACTCTACATTTTGTAATATTGGTGGTGTTTTATATAATACAGTTAGCGTTTTGTATACAAGTGACGTGGATGGAAAATTATATGGAGCATGAATTCTGAGATGCCACAAAAACTCCATGGAAAGTTCTTACAAGGGAGGTCACCATCTCGTTGGAACATTCAATTTATCACAAGACACTAATAACATTATTATTACCTACTCGACAATGGCAGTAATAATCTAGAAGATTGGTTGCCAATAATAAAATTAAAGAAAATAATACATTCTGGTGGATTTTTTAAATCGATTCTTATGAAGTCGATTTTATTTTTCTTTATTTTTTTTAGTTATCATATTCATATATTATTCATTTATTGCAGTCGTAATATAATGTAAACATGTCTCGCATAACAGCCCTTTGTTCTTGTTATGCTCAGTTATTATCTAGCTTAGAGAGATTAGGTCAGCGACGGTGCTGTGTGTCGACCATAAAATGCGTCTGCGATGAAAAGTAATATAAATATATTTTTTTATTTTCTTCGAATTAACGTTTCACTGATAAGATGTAAGGTAAACGTTTGTGTAAACTGTGCACGAATAAGGAACTACTCATATTAATACATCTAGCGAATATGTTGCGGTATGTTTGCCATATTTGATGGTTTATTAAACGTCCAATTTTTTTATTCCATAGCCTAGCTGCTACATACGACTTCGTACTTTTGAAAATATTTATGTTATCTCACGCTCTTACGTAGCTTTTTTTTTAGATAAATTGCGTAGTATTTGAAGTAAAACTTATTGGAGGGCTTTGAAATTCTGATCCGCTGCTTTTTTGTATGTTGAAAAATGGTGGGAGTAATCACTGTGTCAGGTAGAGTGTGAGCAGTGTCTCGATTGCCTTCGGGTATTGCAGAACAGTGAGACATACGCTCTGTTTTTCTAGTTGTCTGTGGTTGCGTGTACTGTATTCAAGCGGCATGGCGATCACTGAACACAGTCTAAGCTATTCAAAAGTGATTCATCAATAATTAAAATGTTACCCTGTAAATATTTCACTTCTATCATGTGTCTTCACGACACACCCTGTTTTTTTATCTGAGTACGTATCTGAGTAAGTGTCCAGGACAGAATTGCGGTCAGTATAGAGTAATTTAAAAACTACACTAACCAAGTACAGAGTTACAATGCTTTCAAATCGCTGCTATTATACCAACCCCCAAGACCTCCCAGCAACTGATACAGGCTGTAAAGGCAGATATACAGGCTGATTCCAAAACGTGCCAATACAAACAGGATCACTATGGGGGATTTAGCGCCATTTACATTTATGGTAGCACATGTTGGAGTTACATAGACACTGCAAATACCACATGATTACTAGATATATATCGATTGTTATAAGAACGCGACAACCTTAAAAATGGCCACGATCCTGTATACAGATCCTCGTCTAAGAATACTGCTATCTAGTTAAATAAACTGGTTAAACAATTAGGTACTGATTATGTGAGGAATAGTTACACGAAAAGGAAATTCCATGATATGTTTGTAGGTCGTAGAGCCACGCTGATGCTATTACTGGTTTCAGCATGAATGGGTCGGCTCGCCCGGGCTAGTACCACCCTCTCATAGAAAACCGACGTGAAGTAACAGTGTTTGAATTATTGCGTTTCATTCGGTCAGTGAGAGCGTCGGATACCTACCTTCTCCCCCCTCCCTCTCCTTCTCCCCCCACAAACACAGGCTGGCAACGCACTTGCGACTCCCCTGGTGTTGTTAGTGTCTATGGCCGGTGGTGATCACTTAACATCAGGTGACTCAACTGTTCGTTTGCCTCCTGTGACATAAAAAAATAATTTGAGCTTTGCAGTTAGTGATTGAAATTTTATATATATAAAAATGTAGAGACAAGACAGTTAAGTGCATTTTTTCTTCTGTTTCTCAACCGATTCTCTTTATTATTTTTTTGTTTAGTAGATATTGACAAGCTTAAGTGTTTTTTTTATTTTAAGTCGAAGCAGTCATAATGACTGCCGAGAGAAGTGAAAATTCAAAACAATTATATAAATGTGTTCTCTTTTGAATGTTCATATTAATTGTAGTGTGAATGACAATATTTAAATTTCAGTAATTTGTTTATTGAAATAATTAACGTTAGTGTGGTTTCCATATCTATTGGCGTTCGAAGCAATAATTATATACATTTTTATTAAGTTCATTAATCAATCAAAATGTCAATATTACATGCACTTTACAGGCCGCTCTACTATGCGTCGCTCGTCTGACGCAAGCTGGACAACCGCAATACTGTCGGTCACGTTTACTAGCATGTCGTGGCACGAAATCATAAGTTTATCTCCTACCAAAAAAAATACCGCTCAACGCGGCTAAAGTTTTCACTTAAAAAAAAGTTTAACTTTTTTTCTTTATTATGGATACTGAAAGAAATAATGATTTATGTTCGATTACGACCACTAACGTGTTTAAATGTATCATACAGTCATAAACAAGAATTTATCTGTATGGTACGTAACATGTATATATAAGGACAATTGCATCATTATAATTGATAGAGTAATTTATAGCTTTCGGGTGCGCAATGACTGACGGAGTGTGCAAGGTCAGTAAACATAGTTATCGATTGACAGCCTATAAATCAGGATGGAACCGAGGTTATTAAATATAAGATATCAAATTATATCAGTCACGTCTCCTGCTATTGTATTTTATACGAGTCAACATACTAGCTTTTACACACCGTAATTAATCGACTAATCATTGTGAAATATCACATAAGCGTAGTTAGAGAAACATGAAAGTATATAAGCTAACTGTTATGTAGAAAGAAGCACGAAAAAGAGGAGAAGCCGCTCGCAAAAGCTAGTTCTGTTTATACTCGAAGTACGTTATATTGTTGCATATTTAGGTTAGGTTACATTAGGTGGTAGAGCCACGCTGAAGCTATTACTGGTTTCAGCATGAATGGGTCGGCTCGCTCGAGGTAATACCACCCTCTCACAGAAAAACTACGTGAAGTAACAGTGCTTGCATTGTTGCGTTTCGTTCAGTGAAAGCGCCGGAGGCCCAACTCCCTTCCCCTTCCTTCCCTCCTTTCCCCCTTCCCTTCGTCCCTCCTCCAACACAGGCTGGCAACGCACTTGCGACTCCCCTGGTGTTGCAAGTGTCTATGGACGGTGGTGATCACTTAACATCAGATGACCCACCTGTCCGTTTGCCTTCTATGACCTAAAAAAAAATAATTAATTTATAACAATGTCACATTGTTATGCGTAACGTAGATGATTTAACTATGTCAAAGTATCGGAATTAAGTACAAGGACACAGGTTACAACACGTTGTATTATTTTTAAATATTTAATGTATATTACACAAGTTGTGTAAGAAAATAGATAATAAAATATATTAAATATGTTTATATAATGCTAGCGTTTTATTGCGGCTTCGCTTGTGAAAATGTAGGGTTAACGTGTGTGACATTGCATATCTGCGGTATCATGGCTACAACATTGAGTAGGCCTTTGTGCCTCGAGCCGGGGTCTGTGCATTTATCCGGGAGGATATTTGCGTCCCTCGCCTGGCCAATTTTGAAGGTCAAGATCTGTCACTTCTCATTCTCCGTGTCGATTGCGTAGATCACCCGCGCGTCTATGCATGCGTATACAGGTCGCAGGTGTACATAGCGGTGACATAGAGACTAACCACCTTATGGAGCACATTCAAATGACGATAGACTCAATCCTCCATCAGATTCCACGCGGACGGAGTCGCCGGCATAGCTAGTATACTATAAATTTATGATATGCACTGTTAGCCTCAAAGTTTAGGGCGTTTAAACAAAATGTTTAGAAACGTATTATATCGCCACATCCAAGGAATTTGTTTCAATGCAGTTCGATGTTACTATGTAAATTCCTATACTAATTCTGCAGATAACAATTATTAAAGGACAAAAATATTGTAAAAAAAATTAAAATGAAAGTGTGAGTTCATACGTGATAGGAGTGAAACTTAGTATTCTGATTAATCTTTAAGATAATAAAGTGAGTATGGTATGAAGGTAGTAAACATTAGTTATATATATCATTCTTCTGTCCGTTTGTATGTGACTAAACTTCTTCTAAACGGCTGGACAGATTGCTATGAAATGTTTTGTGAGTGTTTAGGTGGATTTAAGAATGGTTTAGAATCACAAGTGGACCCGGTAGGTGGCGCTGCGGCTAAATTTTAGTATTTTTTTAATTATTAAGGCAGGACAACGTCCGACCGGCCTGCTAGTATTAATAAACCTATATTACCAAATAGCGGGACCGACGGACGTTGTCCCGCTCTGATAATAAAAAACCATGACAAAATATATACATAAACCTTCCTCATGAATCACTCTATCTATTGGTGAAAACTGCATGAGATTCTGTCCAGTAGTTTTTGAGTTTATCGAGAACAGGTAGACAGACAGACTGACAGACAAACGCGGCAGAGGACTTTGATTTAAAATATATAGTGATGTTAACAATACACAACACAGAGCAATTTTTAAAAGTGCGCGATAGTCACTACGATCCAATAGAAAATAATGTGCTTTGGATGTCAACGTTTCTCTCTCTCTTTCTTTGTATGTATCTCGAGTATATTAAGAATATATTATCTCATTCTGTCACAGGCTACAACCTATATATACATTTGTGGGTATCTCGTTTTCGTTTCATAAAACCAAATTCGTTGTCCCAAAAGTTTCAAAATAAAGAAAATTTCATTGGAATGAAAAATACCATTGAATTACTGCTCGTAACATTCTTTGTATCCTTGTCCCACTTATTATTCTTTCGCAACCAAGATTATATTGCGGACAAATCGTTTTGCAAATACCCCTTATCTGTTAGTAGTTTTACAAGGAAAATTATTTTGTTTTAGGTTTCAGTAAATTACCCTACTACTATATTCGGCATACCAATATACTGTTTGATTGTTTTTTATAAAAGACTAGCTGTAGTTGGAGCCTAATGTAAAAACACAGTGACTAATAAAATCATGTGAATGTTGATAAGTCCATTTACTTATCTACTTTTCTCTCGTACTTAAGTCGCGTCGTCATTAAAATTACAATAACTTTTGATAGAGTGGACCGATTTTAATGACGCAAAGACTAAATATTACTCGAGGATATACTTTATAGTTTTCTTGTAAACGCAGTGTTTTAGCAGTGATGCGTGTTTATTTACAAATAGACAGACAGACGTTTTAAAAAATGGTTGAAATGATTTCTATTACTTATTCCTAGACAGCTACAATATTTTTTTTACGAAAATCGATAAAGTACAGCTAAGTTAGATTTACACTATTATTATATGTATAGATCTATCCAGAAAGAGGAAATTACAAAAAGAAATTAAATTATTTTCTTTAAAAAATATACGGGAATAAATATAATGTATTAAAATATGTATATATTTTTATTCAAGTAAAACTTCTTCCGGAAGGGCTTTAAAATTCTGATCGGCAACCTTTTTGCGTAACGAAAAGTGGTGGGGGAAAACACTGTGTCGGGTAGAGTGTTGAAAACACCGACTCCCGTCCGATCAACGAAGCTAAGCAACATCGAGCGCGGTTGATATTTGGATGGGTGACCGCATGGAAGCACCGCGTGACGTTGGCTTTTTCTTCTATTAGTTCGATTGAAACGTCTCCTTGTAATACAAAAGTATCACTTCTATCGTTTGTCCTTACGAAACATCCTGTTTTTTATTCTTAACTTTGGCGCTGGATATCGAATTCTGTATAAATCCGTTGTTAGGAGCATTATTTTTTAATTATACAAATATTGGAAAGATGGGATAATGGTCCTGAATTAAAAAAAACATATTATTTTTTTAGTTTTTAAGATGAAGCCATGATAGTCCAGTGTTTAGCATGTCCTGACACTGCGTCGATCGACTTAGGTCCAAATCCTTCCGATTAAACTGAAAGGTGAAGGCAGACATCGCGATAAAATCACAGCATGGTGTTAGGGCTTTTTCTAAATCCGCCTGGGCAGCTACCACCCTTAACTTGATAGTCTGTCGCCAAGCTCCTATATGTGTGTTCCGGCAACCTGCACTTGAAAACCAAAACTTACTATTGTTCTCCGTTTTGCATCATAGCTGCGGAATTGAACTAAACTTACTTAAATGACAAATGTTTCCATAAAATCTATCGATATCGATATCGATTGACAAACAGAAAGCAAAAAGGTACTGAATTGTCGCACCTTCGTGTATTTATATAAAAAGGATTCTTGGCAGGTTTTATTTATAGAAAATATAATACTAGCTATGTTTTACATTTTACCAAAGTATTAATTCTACCTCGCTTTTGAAGTTGGTAGTGTCAATCTTAATATATATATTTCTTGTGTGCGTGTGTATGTGACTGAACTCCTCCTAAACGACTGGACCGATTTTGATGAAATTTTGTGTGCGTGTTCGAGTGGATCCGAGAATGGTTTAGATTCACAATTGGACCCGGTAGGTGGCGCTGCGGTCGACTTTTAGGATTTTTTTGTTTTCAAGGCAGGACAACGTCCGCCCGGTCCGCTAGTTTATATGTAAATTTTAAAACCGGCCAGTAAACGGACTAATTGTTCATATCGAACTGATGCAAACTTCCTGAAACTGTCACAAAGAAACTTACAAAATATTATTTATGTACTTATTATCAATTATGAAATAATACTAAATATATAACTTACAATATGTTTGACTTTAGTAAATGAATCAATAAAATTTTAATATTACCATTCAATATTTACATTTGAAGTCAGATATATTTAACAGATTATTGTGTAGGGCAAAACGTTTTGTAGGTAGTAGAGCCACTCTGATGCTATTTACTGGTTTCAGCATGAATGGGTCGGCTCGCCCGGGGTACTACCACCCGACCCACAGCAACATTGACGTGAAGTAACATTGCTTGCATTGTTGCGTTTCGTTCGGCCAGTGAGAGCACCGGAGACCCACCTCCCTGCCTTACCCTTTCCTTCATCCACCCCCGAACACAGGCTAGCAAAGCACTTGCGACTCTCCTGGTATTGCAAGTGTGTACGGACGGTGGTGATCACTTTAACATCAGGTGACCTGTGCGTTGACCTCCTATAATTAAAAAAGAAGTTTTCGCCATTTAAATCAATTAAAATCCTTCTCTGTTCTATCATAGGTAAAAAAACTGACATATACTATCGAATACCACAAAGTAGCGCGTTCATCAAACAAGCAACTTTTAAGATTAATTTATCATTCTTATACAACAATCCTTGAACCGTATAGGTACGTTTTCAATCCGATAAACGTTGACAGACTTTATTAACTTGTTTTTCAAGTAATTACTACAAAAAAAACATCGTTTTAAATGTTGTGTATTATTTTATATCCTTATATGTTACATCAACCGTCTTTATATGGAATCGAATCGGATTTTTTATATAAGACGGACGCCCTTGCAAGGTCACATACAGCATACCTCACAACACACCGCCGCGTGTCTCGCGGTTTCGAACTGTCGTTTAGGTGTGGTGTTTTTTTAATTGATTCCAAATAATATACATTTTTCGCCTCTACCCAATACGATATTGATCGCTTTTGCATAATATTATTTATGTGACTATTTAAGAATGTTATCTGACGTACATATATACCTATATGAGTTTGTAAGTTGCGTTTATTTGCCTTAACAGTTTGTTTCTATATTTGTAGTGTTTTAGTGATATAATAAGATTTGAGTGATATATATAATAAGATTTTTTTTCTCGAACTGACTACGCTATTGACCTAGCAAGGTCTTAACAGCTTCACCGGACTACTAAGGCGAGCGCTTAAGGCACTCAGCCGATTTTATTTGGGCAACTATCTCAAGAGTGCACGGTACACCTCGGCTTGGGCTGTTTCCTGATACATGCAATTCGCGACCTATCTGAGCTAAGCTAACCTACATAATATTCATACTTACATGAGTTATTGAAACATATTTGTGTACCAAGCATATATACCTCAATAATATAATTACATGTATTTTGTGTCGGATAATTTTTCTAAACTATTTCAGTTCGATAAGGGAAAAGTTGTAGCGGCTTATATTATTTGTTCATATTCAGTTTGAATAAATAATAATAAACTTATTAATCATTACATAGTATAAAACGAAGTCCCCTACCGCGTCTGTCGGTCTGTCTGTTCGCGATAAACTCAAAAAGTACTGAACGGATTTTCAAGCGGTTTTCACCAGTGGATAAAGTGATTCACGAGGATGGTTTTGGTATATAATTTGTCAAGATTTTTTTTTATATTCAGGTCGGGACAGCGTCCGCCGGGCCCGATAGTATTTTATAAATGAAAAGTGAGTCTGATTGTGATGCTTTCACAACCTAATTATTTAACCTATCATTTGTATAAAGACATAGGATATAAAGTCCCTTTCATCTAGATCAGTGGTACTCAATCTTTTTTTTAAACGGGCTACAAACACGTTTTACTTGTGTCGTCGCGGGCCGCAAACTACAAATATTTAGGTATTAAATAAAAAAAACCTAATTTCAAATTAACAACGTATTAATGTAGTGAAAAATGGTTGTCCAAAAAAACGAACTTGGTGTAACCCTTATATCATAAGGAACGCATTACGGTTAGGTGATTTAGAATCTATTTAATTTATTCAGCTTGCTCATAGTTTTTCTGATGGGTACGAAATTTTAACATAATTGAAAATAAAGTATAATCGGGTGGGCCAACTACAAAGACCCGGCGGGCCGCAGGTTGAGTATAGCTGATCTAGACAATGGGTACTGTTCACTTCCCGAGGGATAGATCAATTCTACATGTACGCGATCGAAATCACGGGTAGAAGCTAGTTTATATATAAATAGACAATGATGAAAAAAATCCCTGTCTCCTCAATTTGTTAACCAATTTTATTTATTCTTTTTTGTTTAGTAGCGGTCAATAGCAATAAAATTGTTAATGGGATTTGGTATTATTATGAAAAGAAATGGAAACAGTTTTTTTATATACCATGGAATTATAGACATTTCAAGAAATAAACGCATAATGACGCGTTTAAAAACAATTCACAAGAATTCACAAAAAAAAACAAAATAAAAAATTCAACGATTTCCTTTGTAGGTTCCATTCCTTACAAGAATGTTGTGGTAAAAAAAATAATGAATTAGACATGTGTTCATAAATTATAGATAGTGGGCATCGGGCAACTCACTGCCGGAAGAAAACGTTCTCAGAAAGCTGTTCGCATTAGTATGTTGTACGGAAATTCGTATTCATGGCATTGGGTGGTACCGAATATTATTTGGAAGACGTAGGTTTTGTAGTGAGGTTGGTAGGAGAAAACACTAGAAAAGTACGACGGGATGAGTTCTATATTTTTATATTTTTCTGTGTTGCAATTTCTTAGAGAATAGAGGCTAATAATAGCGCAGAGCTTGTATCACGTCAATCACTACACATTATAAAATAAAATCCTTTGCCACGTCTGTCTGTCTAATCGCGATAAATTCAAAAGCTACTGAACGGATTTGCATGCGCTTCTTACCAGTAAATAAAGTGATTCATGAGGAATGATTGGGTATATAATTTGTTAAGGTTTTTTATTATCAGGGCGGGATAACATCCTTCGGGCCAGCTAGTTTTACAATATAAGCTGAGATCAGCACGAATGGACCGGCTCGCCCGGGGTAGTACCACCCGGTCCACAGAAACACCCGCGTGAAGTAACAGCGATTGCATTGTTACGTTGCGTTCGGTTAATGAGAGCGCCGGATGCCCATGTCGCCTTCTCTCCCCTCCTCTCCACCTCCCCCAAACACAGTCTGGTAACGCACTCGCGACTCCCTTGGTGTTGCTAGTGTCTATGAACGGTGGTGATCACTTAACATCAGGTGACCCACCTGTTCCTTTGCCTCTTATGATATAAAAAAAGAGATTTTTTGAGGGTTTGCGATCAATTTTTTAACAGTGTTAGTGTGTAATATTTTTTTACAAAACGTTGTTCGTTAAAATTGAAGCGTTGGCCACGTCTGTGGTGTTTGGAGAAATATTATGTCGTATAGTTCTTAGATTATGTTTATAGTCATAACGTGATTATATTGTTTTTTTCTACACCTCACCACTGACGCTGTTTCTTGTGGTCTACATTTACTTTGAATTTAGTAGTGTATTTTCTAGTTTCGGGGTTTTTATACAAGATTTCTTCCTTGTTATATACTTAGAATTTGGACTGTGATTTATTTTTTGTTTTTAACTGACGTCATTGAGAAGTTTCTTTTCTTTATTATAAACTAGGTGATACCCGCGACTTCATTTTATGTATAATATGTATAATGCAAAATTGATTTCGTTTCATTTTTTTTTAACTTTATTTTTGGCAACCAATCTTTTAGATTATTACTGCCATTGTCGAGTAGTTAATAGTGTTACAAGTTCTTCTTCCATTCCATTTTTGGCAACAAGTCTTCTAGTAGACTATTATTGTCATTGTCAAGTGAGTATCGATATTACAAGTTTCTTGATATAATTAGAACTTTCCATGGAGTTTTTGTGGCACTACGTGCCCTTTCAAGCTAGGCAACTGAAATCATCCTATCACTGATTAAAATTACTAGGATCTCATAAGGACGATTAGCTATGGACTGAAATGCACACATAACATTAGTTGAATTCCAGTTAATATGATAAATAATACTATTGTTAATTTGAGTAAAAGAATGAATTAAATTACACTTAAATATATATTGTTGAAATTCCTATTTACATTCAAGTTTATTGTTATAATTTATTATAACCCTAACATATGGGTATTTATTCCCTTTTTGAACAGGAAATTTAATTTGCATTAATACTAAGTATATGTACATTATTAAAACAAACCCTCCAGCTGTATAATATTATTATAGATAAATCAATTGCGTCGTAGTTCCATTGTATCAATTGCTTCGATCATCTGGAAAGTCCATTTGACTTCATCGAAGAACACTGGAAGTCCAACACGTGTCTCGGTTGTCAGAGATATAAAAAAATATGCGCAAGGACTTATACAGAATGTTATTAATGTTATTAGGATTACCACGATTTTGTAGCGCTTCTGGGATGTTTGCAAATGCTAGGGTTGATGATTTCTATGCTTTAATCCGTAAGAGAATAGCATCCATCCTGGGTAGACTTCGCGATAGTCCCAATAATATAATGAGAACAATGGTAGACATGTACGACAGTCCTTTCATGAAGCACTGGATATCTGTTGTAATATAATAGTGTGATGTTCATCTTTTCATCCTATTTCATATTCATTTGTATAAAACATAGTAATATAGTTACTTAATTTTATTTTTAAATTTACTACCAATTTACGGATTAGTATATAATTTGTTTTTGTTTTTGTGGACCCTTGTTGTCTTATAAATAAATAAGTAATAATAATAATTATACTTGTCACTAGTTGTACGTAAAAGATAGACCCTTTCTAGAATTTTTAAATTACCTATATATTTTAAAACTTAGAGTAGCAAACAGGTGTATAGTTTACCGATCGTTACAGCTTTTATTTATCTGCTATATAGCTATATATATATATATATATAGCTATCTGTGTGCTTTTAGGTTTCAGAAAGATCAACGTCATAAACTATATCAGGAGTTTTTGGCGGGATTTTGGTTTCTCATGTAGTTGATTTTATATTTTATTCATAATCTTGTGTTACTTGATTCTATATTGTGTAAAATGGGTGGTGTTTTATGTAATATGGTTCGTTTATTGTGCATAAGTGAAGTGAATGGAAAATAATACCACGGACCATGGATTCTGAGATGCCACAAAAATTCCCTGGAAACTTCTAATAAGGGAGCCACTATCTTGTTGGAACATTGAAATAACTGCACGACACTTTACCTGAATATCTTTTCTTGAGGGTGGGTTATGTCCGACTTGCACGGACTAAACTCCCACGGTGTACCGACAGACCGTAATTGTTGGGGCGGCAAGGGATCGTACTCATTACTCTACCTTGTAGAGCTGCCCCAACGGTCCGGCGGAAGGTGGCCGCCTGGCTCCTACCTATAGAGAGGCAGACTGGGTACACACCAGCTACCTCCTCTCGTCCGCCGGACCTGTGTAATGAGGAGATGGGCCCCCGGCCCATTTTCTCGGGTCCGGCTATGGTGGCGCGAGGATTGCAACAAAGCGCCGTCTCCTGCCGCCGGTCCTCCATTGGCGGAGAAGGCCACTTAAAGGGTCTATCTCTCGGGCCCTCTCCACCGCCTCCTTGTGCGAGATGACCTACTCGCAGAAGGAGGCCATTGCTTGCCAAGCCTGTTCGCTGCCGAGCATGGTCGAAACTACACTCGGTAGTGATAAATTCCCAACTATCGCCACCGCTAGAATGCGGCGCTGTCCCTCCCACGCAGCACACTCAGACAGAGTGACAAGCGGCGTTCGGCTCCGAGCGAACCGGTGCAGGTATGACCCGAAACAACCGTGTTCGATTCCCGCAGGATCGGGCAGACGGCGTCTACAGTATACCGCCCGAAACGCGCGTCCATAAAAAAATTTTATCAACATTTTTTAGATTTTTAATTTTTCAATAGTTATAAAAAATCATAATTAACAAATTAATTAACTTTAATGAAAATTAACCGCAGGATCTTATAAAGTACATATATCAAAAGGGCTCCATGAAGTTTAAAATTTATAGGCCAATTATTTATACCTTTCATTCCATTGTTTATGCCAATGGAGATTGGGAAAAAATTTGTTAGTTAACAATTGAATAACTTTTTGAAAAATGATGATTAAACTTTTTTTCTTCAGGGCTCGATTCTTTCAAGTGTTAAGAAGATACTAGAATTTTTTCAAATTTTTAAAATCACATTTTATGTTATAAAAAAATTATTTTTATTGCTAAACTCTCTTTAGCGGCGGCGCGCGCATGCTGTAACAGCCGCGCGGAGCCCTATTTTCAACGTCTGATTAAAATTATAAATAATGGAGATAGAGTTCCGGAAGTTAGGACTTTTTTATTGGAAATTTCCTCCTCTTTAACGAGCTTTTTTCAAAATTGCTTAAATGTTAATATTTTTCAAGTTATTAACAAAAAACGAAATATCATTTTTTTTTCATCTTATTTTGTTAATAACAATTGCAATTTTTAACCTGCACCAAAATCCTTCAAAAACATTTTTCTAGAGGTGATTCCGAATCGAATGAGCCATCGCTCATATTTTTAGGACCTTTATCTCTATTTTTCACGTTTTTGAACTTGTTGACTAGACTATGCCGTTTTATGTAGGTATTGTAAAAAGAAAGTAAATATTTATCAATTTTACCGCGTATACAATGTGTAAACATATAAATGCTTGTAAGTACGTAAAAAACAACTGTGCATTAAATCCGACCGTTGACAAATAAAAATGGTTTATATATGCTATTCTTTTTTACGTAATTCTTGGGGAAGAGTTTTGTAAAAAAATACAATCTATCTATATATATGTGTGTGTATATGTATATATACATACCATGAAAATAAATTCCTTTGAAGCTCAATCATTGGCATATGATTATGACCATTTGATAAAGTTTTTTTTCGTATATGGGTCTAGGTCAGTGATCGGCAAACTGCGGCTCGCGAGCCGAATGTGGCTTTCCCTTCTTCACTGTGGCTCGTCCAAAAAATTGTTGCAGGTATCTTGGAATAAAGAATAAAATACATTTCAATCATTTTTAGAGATGTTTGTCTGTTTGTTTGAACACGCATCACTGCTAAAGTACTGGGATCACGATAAAACCTTATAATTATCGTAGTAGTCCGGTGAAGGTCTTGCTAGGCCAATAGCGTAGTCAGGTCGAGAAAAAAAATCACTATTATGGTCATAAAGCCTATCATCGAGTAACATTTTTAGTCTTGATTTCATTAAAATCGGTTCACTCTATCAAAAGTTATTGTAATTTTAATGACGACGCGACCTAATTACGAGAGAAAAGAAGATAAGTAAATGGGCTTAATTTATATGAAATAATTGGAATACATTCCGATGAAACTAGTCTACAAGCTAGTCACTGTTTTTTACACATAAGGTTTGACTCGGACGGAGTCGCGGGCACACCTAGTATTGACTAAAGGTGAAAAGTTATTATGAATAGCGACTACGCTTAACGATGTCTACGATTCTATCTTGGTAAACGATCTCACCATACATTATCTTCGCGTAACTCTAACGATTTATATAGCGCACACCGAGGTAGCTCTTAGATGGTACAATTTTATTGGGTTTACTTGGGCATTTACCGTAATATTATAGCATATATTACAATACATAATCAGTACCTTTAAATTTTTTAGGATATCAAAAAAAAATAGGGACAGAAACCAAGTAACGATAGAACAAATCTACTTTAACGCGAACGATGTCACGGGTAAAACCTAGTTATAGCATATATTACAATCTATATTCAGACCATTTAAAAAAAATATGATTTCAACAAAACATGAATTGATACAATAATCATAGAAGTAAAGTGTATCCTTAGTAATATTAGAAATGGGAATGAGAGTATGTTTGTTTGTTTGTTACGCTTTTAGGCCTTAGTAATAGAGGCGATCAACCAATCGTCAAGAAATTTTGCATACATGATATTTGAGATACAGAAAGGAACATATAGCATCTAGTAAAAATTGCACTGCATCCGAGGGATATATCAAATCACGCTAACACGAACGAAGCCGTGTGCAAAAGCTAATTGGATATAACAAGGACTTAACACCTTGCTGACCGGAAACTTTAAATAAAAACTACGGCATGTCACCTATATCTACAGAAAACTATTTCCTGGCGACTTCTAGTAGAGTTTTTTGTATCTCAGTTTATTTTGTGATTTACAAAAGTCATTTGCCACCTGAAGACTCTTGATTTTTTTTATTCTATTAGCATTACTTGTTTTTGCAATATTCTATATCGCCCTGAGCGTCATAAATCGAATTAGATAATGCAAGTGCAATGACGAGATTCGTCAACAGTCAACAACATTGGGGTATGAAAAGACGTGTTAACTCGTCAACAGTCAGCGAGTGTTAAAATAAACATTGATTTTCAAATCTCCTAGCAAAATACGATTCTTACAAAGCGGATTTCGCAGACGCAAACAGATAATCTAGTAACTACAGATACATAATTACAAAGTCATTGCTCGCTGCGTCAGTGCGAGAGAACGAAACAATTCAGAAACTAACGGACCATTCTAATACTGTTAGCGCTTTGTTTTAATGGTTTTTTATTGTGATAATGTTGATTCTATCTGTAAAAAATCATAAACGATCGTATTTTGTAAACTGTATGGGACCTACCTCAATGTGCACACAGGCGCGACACGATGCTCGCAACGTCGCAGTGCGCGTGAGTGCGCAACAGGACGCGCATGGGTATTTTGAGAACTGATGGACAGATAGTAAAATAATCTGCTGATTTTTTGAAGTAAAAACTTCTTTAGCTCCGCAGCCACATTTTGATTTGAAACTAGATGAAACAATACAATACAGTGCTGTTATATTATTTTACAAGTAATTATAACTTATTACATATAATATACAATATGCTAAAACAACAATAGTGAAGAGGTTGACTATAAATCATAAACTTACAAAAAATATTATTATACAATATATCACGCTAGAATTATGGACCGCAAACTATCGAAAAGAAGATTAAAAATTGATGAATTCTACATATGACCGCTGTCACCTAGACTAGGTAATCATGTGTCTCGGGTGGCAGTACACATTATAACTCTATTAATGAACGTGTTATACAACCGCAGTGGATAATTTATTTTGAAACGCTATATACAAAAACAAATGCATGTTAACAACATTCTCAATATACTTACATATAAGAATTAGTGCTAAAATATATTGTATATTAAATTTTGTTACAAAAATTCTTATTCTAAAAAGTAATCATTTACATTTATTACATTTAATGATACCTCCGTGAAAAATTATGCATTGACAGTTACTACACTTTAAAGTTAAAATACATTAAAGTCAAAATAAATAGATATATATATATTTTTGCACTCCGCTTAAGATATCGTAGGATATGTCTCAAAAATAATCCAGCCAGAAATTGAGGTCAAAATTTTAATTTTAAGAGATCCACTATAGAGATTGCATTTTTCCTATTTAAATAACTCAGGAATTTCCTATGTGATACCCTATTATATATATACAGGATTTAATGATTATGTACAAACGTTTACTACTAGTATACTAGCTTGTGCCCGCGACTTCATTCGCGTGGAATAGTTACATTGGGCTGACGCTAACACGCAGCGGAAGCTCTCAAGAGGAAAAAAACCCCGATTTTGAAACATTCTTCATTAGTGCTCCATATCTATTAGTCTTAGCGTAATGATATATATCATATAATCTTCCTCGATAAATTAGCTATATAACACTGAAAGATTTTTTTTAATCGAATCAGTAGTTCCCGAGATTATCACTTACAACTTCACAAACTCACAAAGTTTACCTTTTTATAATATTAGTATAGATGAACCAACATTAGTGGGGTAACTACAGGGTGGCAGAAGTGGCAAAATGCCACGGGCTTCCGCCCTTATAGGGCCCTCGGTTCGAGATGCCGCTTCAGAAGTAATTACTTCAGTGGTTTATTAAAATTGAATGAGAATGTGACGATTTTTGACGATCCATTGAATATGCCTCAGATGGTATAGTTATACCACTGATTACAAAGATACAGTTGAATTACGAACAGTAGCAGAAAGTTTACCCTCTCAACTTGAAATCGAAGTAATTGTAGACTGTTTTGAATAATGGTATGAGGTTATTAAAGGTGAAAATAGAAGAAAGAACAAGTTTTAAGTGTTGATAATACGCCAAGGAAGAAAAATGGACAGCCTAAAACCTTCCACCTAAAAAGGGCTTATAAATAGGTTTGTTAATTTTCATGGCAGTCGGTTAAATGGGTTTGAGGATTATTACCTTTAGATATCTATAGGAAATTTACGCTACAGTGTCCGATTATCTGATTACCATCAGCTGAGTCATTTCTTGGAGCTAATATAAAATGCATTGGTTCGAATAATCGATGACGTTGATCATTTATAAAAAAAAAAACAATTATATTATACAAAAAGCATCTCTTCTAAATATATTGCGTATTTGTTTGCTGACGGTACAGATAAAGCATCCGCGCCATTGACTTTCTTGAAGCCATTAACCGAATAACCCATTGCACAAAGAACTGGTGGTTTTCAAGGTGAACGCACACAAGCGTGCTTACATCGTGCACGGATGTGCATGCATTCACCTACGGCACACGTATGCGACATTTTATATCGTGAGCGTTTTTAAAATAAGATCTTACCACGTTACGTTTGCCGTTGTTAAAATAAAAAATCTTTTCGTTTTCGTCTTTAAATGTACTGTTTGTTTGTTAGTACGGTGGTAAAATTATGTTTGCCCAGACGAGAAGGGTGCATGCACACTGTGTGATTCTTTATACGGTACGAATGTGTTGCGTGGATTCCTGTTGAAGCTTCCATTGAACCGTTGATGCTGGCTACATAAATAAATACGTGCGTTTAATTTTCAGATAATTCTAGATAAACATATTTTTGATTTTATGTTTATCTTTTGTACGTAATTGTTAAAAAGTATATGATAAAGCCGGAGGGTTTGTTTGTTTTGTTTATCGCGCTAATCTCAGGAACTACTGGTTCGTTTTATATCGATGAAGGCTATAAGCTATACATAATCACGCTAAGAGTAATAGGAGCGGAGCAACAATGAAGAATATTTCAAAACCGTTTTTTTTTCCCTTTTAAGAGTTTCCGCTGCGTGTTAGCGTTACCCCATAGTAACTATTCCGAAGTCGCGGACAGAAGCTAGTAGTAAATATAAATATAATCATGTGATATATTGTACTAGCTTTACACGCGGTTTCGTGCATATTTATTATTACGAGTGCTTGCTTAGTGGTTGAATTTCGACAAATATTGATTTCTTTCCCCAATTTTTATTGATAAGACAAAGGCTCCTCAATAGCTGCAAAACAAAAAAAAAATATGAAGAAAATCGTCTGAGAAACAAAGGAGAGAGATGTTCGTTACTGTTTCCCCACTGACTGTTTTCTTTTTTTATGCCAATGTTGGCAAACGAACATGCGGTTCACCTGACAGTAAGTGATCACCGTCACCAATGGACACCCGCTACACGAGGAGAATCACAGATACGTTACCGGCCCTAAATTCCTGCCCTTATATACAGATTTGCCGCTACTACTATGTGTTCTAAGTTGTAGGAAAATGTCTACGCATATTGATTCTTATGTCGATAAAACGCGCCACCTAGTGGCGAGTTATTGTAAAAAGAAAAAAAAAACACTTTAGTATGATAATTTTCACGGTGTTGTTCATCTCATCTAAATATACTGACATGTATTTTTTTTATAATTATGCTAGATTTGTTAATATTATTCTTTGTTTATAACTAGCTGATACATGCGACTTCATATGCTTCGTTTATCTTAACAGTATACTGTATGTACGGAAGAAAAAAAATGAAAACAAAAACATATTAATTATATACATAAAAAATTTCATTTGTCTGTTATAGTTTTTTAAAAGTCGTAGTTTTTAAAAATTTTAATAACTTTATATCAAAATAAAATGTTCTTTTTCTTATCACGCTTTTATTAGCTTCACCTGTATGTATGTATGTAACCGACCCCTTTGAGCTCGATTTTGTCCTACTTTGAACGATCAGATTTAATTCAAACTCTGCACACCTGTCAAAGGTCGATGACAATTTGGATTAAGAATAGTGTAAATTAGAAATAAATGTATATTTTTGTAAAAAGGGACAGAAAAATATTTCTAATTTACACTATTCTTAATCCAAATTTATTAAATTTTATTTTCTGTTTTTTTGTTGGATTTTTTATGAAAGCGTGTTTTTTTAGTTTTTTTAAACTATTATTTATCTATAGGTAAGGTCCAAGTGTCTAAAAAGTAAAACTGAAAAAAGATATCTAACAGTTTATTTATTCATATATAAGACTAGCTGTGCCCGCGACTCCGTCCGCGTGGAACCTAATGTAAAAAAAACAGAGTAATAAAATCATCTGAACATATTAAGTCCAGTTACTTATCTACTTTACTCTCGTACTTAAGTCGCGTCCTCATTAAAATTACAATAACTTTTGATAGAGTGAATCGATTTTAATGAAACCAAGACAAAACGATACTGAGGTTTTATCGTGAACGCAGTACTTTAGCAGTGACGCGTGTTCAAGAAACATTGAAAAGTATTTTAGGACTTATTCCGAGACATCTGCAACATTTTTTATTCACAAATATCTAATAAGTACAGACACATTAGATTTAAATTTTTATTATAAAAATTTACATTGTTTTTTTAAATATAATTCTCAGACCGTTTTGCAATACTAACAGTACTTTCCATCGGTATAATAAATTATTATTTGCAAGGAATTATGAACTCGGCGTAATAATGAGTTTATTTGCAACATTATAATAACATGTCGTTGTATAATAGAAATTATATTATTCATAATATGCATTGTATGCAATTTTTATTTATTTAATACCTTACCGTTCCATAGACCTGTTACAATGTGGAACAATGTGTATAATATGGACAATCAATGACTCGTGAATAATATAGTAAACATCGTTCAATTGTTTTGTTAGAATGGAATACGTCTGATACTAGTTGGTTCTAGGAACTTCTTTCCCTAGAACAGTTATAATATACTGATAAATATGCTACGTAGCTATGTAAATTCCATCAAAATCCGGGCAGTAGTTTTTGTGGGGATGAGTAAAGTACATCTGCCCGTCATCTGTACATTATAATAGGTATTTACCTATGAAATTGCCGTTCTGCAGTACTGGCCATTTCAAATCAAAATAATTTTTGTTTGGCTAAGAATTCTAATTTCAAATTAATTTTATTTTAAAAACATGGAATTCTTTTTCCAAAAGTAGTCATTTGTTTATTGATTAGTGTTACATTTTCATCGCATTTCAATTTTTTTGTCATCATGGATACGTTGAAAATTCGAGTAATTATGGAATATGAGTACCGTCGTGGCAGCAACGCGGCACAAGCGGCACGCAACATCAACGACGTTTACGGAGCTAACGCTACAAACCAACGCACCACCTGTTATTGGTTTGCTCGCTTCCGTTCTGGGAATTTCGACCTCAAAAATGAACTTCACGGTTGTCCGAAGACTTTGGTCGACAATGACGAATTAAAGGCGATTGTGGAAGCTGATGATACACAATCTACGGCTGAATTAGCAGCAGCTTTCGACGTTAGCGTCAAAACAATATTGGTCCATTTACGTCAAATTGGCAAGGTAAAAAAGCTTGACAAATGGGTGCCCCACGAACTCGATGATCGCCAGCGCGAAGTACGCGTCGAGACGTGCCTTGCACTGCTCAACAGACACACAAATGAAGGAATTTTTAACCCCAATGTTACCTGCGATGAAAAATGAATTCTGTTTGATAACCGCAAGCGCTCAGCAAGTTGGTTGGATCCTGGTTCAGCACCTAAACAATGCCCTAAACGAAAACTAATATAATGAATATGAGATATTTTTATGTAATTTCCAAAATAACAACTTTTTACGTAGTCCGGTGAAGCTGTTAAGACCTCGGTAGGTCAATAGCGTAGACAGTTCGAAAAAAAAGGCATATTTACGGAACATGTACCCCGCGGATAAAGAGCTTTTACTGTATTGCAAAAAAAGTTACAGCATAAGTTTTGACCTAGAATAAAAATATTTGTTTACACTTGAATAGGATACAATAGCTGGAGATTTAATACAAAAAGAATATTGCTATAGAGCCGAGGAAAAGGAAAAATCTATGATTTTGACGTTCGACGTTATGTCAAGCGGGTCTTAATACATAAAGGTTAAAACAGGGTGGATCAATATGTGAACGATAGCGACGTCTGGAAGTGACGCCTCTCTCTGTGCAGCCACTAAAAACGAACGTAGCTTTATGTGTCTATTATGTTGTAATAATCAAAGAATATGTTAGTTACTATGAAAAGATAAACCAGATCGAGTTTCTTGCCGGTTGTTCTCGATGACTGGGTTGTTTTCCGAACCGGTGGTAGTTTTGACGTTCATAAATGTCTTCTCAGGGCCTAAATTGAATAAAGAGTATTTTGATTTTGATTTGAAAACTTTCAAACTCCTGTTCATATGAGTATATGACATCCGGCTTTATTGGCTTTAAATATTTCTAAAAACTTGTTCTTCGAAAAACAATATTTTTTTATTTTTATAATCAGTATGTTTTTATTAGTTTTCAAGTTTACAATTTATATTTTATGAGGGTTCGTTAAAAATGTTATCGAACTGGAAAAAATC
Source organism: Antheraea yamamai (assembly GCA_036509395.1). Lineage (NCBI taxonomy): Eukaryota > Metazoa > Arthropoda > Insecta > Lepidoptera > Saturniidae > Antheraea > Antheraea yamamai. Next base: position 504,319 of record AP028450.1, on the reverse strand, counting down.
TCAAATAAAACAACATTTTATACAACTAATTATCTTTATTGTCAGCATACATTTTGTGCAGGTAAATTTATACGACTATAAGAATAATTTTAAGTATATTGTTTACAAGCTGACACCCGCTCTCTTGAGCATGCGATAAATAAAAATTGAAATAAAAAAAAGCAGAGTTAATTAAATCGAAAAAATAGAACAATTCTACAAAAAAATCTGCATCGAATGTACATAATCCTATGCCAATACATTTGGTAGTTTTGATGTGATTCCGGTATTAATGAAACTGTATTTTATTATTATTATACTAGCTGTGCCCACGACTCCATCCGCATGTAACCTAATTGTAGAAAATAATGGCTAATAAAATCATCTGAATGTGTTAAGTCCAGTTACTTATCTACTTTTCTCTCGTACTTAAGTCGCGTCGTCATTAAAATTACAATAACTTTTGATAGAGTGAACCGATTTTAATGAAACCAGATGTTATTCGAGGATATGATTCATGATTTTCCTAATTTTATTACTTATTACAAAACACATCCAACAATTTAACCCAAAAAAAAACTAAATGAACATACACGTCAGATTTACATTCTTATTATATGTATAGATTGATAGGAGATAGAGTTTGCGCCTTTGTTTACTTGAAAATGTTTTTGATTTCCTAACAAGAATTAATTATATTAAAAGTGAATTATCTTTCGATGTTTTTATAATCATTTTAAAATAACTCTAGCCTCTAAAATAAAATATGGTATTAAGAAGCCTAGATTCTTTCTCGAATTTAGTTCTATCTATACTATATTACTATTTACTATATAATATATAATATTATAAAGAGGTAAAGTTTGTGAGTTTGTGGGTTTGTGGGTTTGTGAGTTTGTGACGTTGTGGCGTTGTAAGGGGTAATCTCAAGAACTACTGGTCCGATTTGAATAATTATTTCAGTGTTATATAGCTCATTCACCGATAATAGTTATAGGCTATATATCATCACGCTAAGACCAATAGGAGCGGAGCAACAATGAAAAATGTTTTAAAATCGGGGTATTTTTTCCTTTTGAGAGCTTCCGCTGCGTCTTAGCTCAAAATAACTATTCCACGCCTGCAAAGTCGCGGGCAGAAGCTATTAACTAATTATATTATCTATAATCTATACTAATATTATAAAGAGGTAAAGTTTGTGAGGTTGTAGGGGGTAATATCTGGGGAGTCGGAGAAAAATGGTCGAATGAAACGGTTTCTTACGAACGCTGCCTTAATTATGAGATATATAGAAAAGTTGTAGCTTGATAATGCCTATTACCGCCTAACGAACTGGGTACGGGTCGGCTAGTATAAATATAACTCTATTTAATTTGATTTAATATTTTTTAAATGATGGATGCATTGTGTCTTGAAAGATTTGTCATTTTTACATACCATATAGAGGCTGAAAGTTTAGACAGTAGCAGTATTTATGGAGAATAATTTGCAAACGATTCTCGTACTAAGTCGATTAAAAATAGGGGTTTAATATTTATCCTAATTATCTAGAAAAATACAAAAATTATACGCAATCCAATTGAAAGTGAACGTGAGAACGGGTGGACAACATAAAAAGATTTATTGTGCGTTTTGTTATCGAAGGTTATTAACTGCGGGTCGCCCCTTACAGCTATCGGCGCCGTTCATTGCACCTAGGTTTATTAAGTTTGTGTTTATACTTTTGAAAGTCTTAGAACAAACTTTAATTTAGGTTCTCTTTGTTGTTTTTTAGTATTTGTTTTCATATTATTACTTTATATGTTAATTGTGACCATGAATCATCTCTTAGAATACTGTAAGCGATTAACCGAACACCTGGTATATTAATACTAGCTTTTGCCCGCGTCCTCGCTCGTGTTAATTAATGTAAGTTTACATGTAAGAAAACAATACTTTTTTTCTAGATGCAACGTCTCTTATGCCCCTTTCTGAAGGTAAAATTTCATGATTATGTGATTCATAATATGATTCATGATAGTTAACGAAAAAAAAGAATAAATAAACAAAATAACTCACATTCGTATTTTTTTATACCACGACGGTAGCAAACAAGCATGCGGGCTGCCTGATGTAAAGCGGTCACCGCAGCATATCTACGCTTGTAACATCAGAAGTGTTACATGTGCGTTGCCGAGCCATAAATAACCTATTTATTTTCCCTTGCAGCACTCCATACTGTAGTCCCCAGGAAAAACTTCAGTAGGAAGCTCATTCCACAACCGGATCGTTCGTGGAAGGAAACCCCTCTGGAACCGGACCGTCAGAGACCATTTCGGTTCCAATGTGTGGGGATGAATTCTCTGCCGATAACGAGCAGTGCGATGGTGGAAAGCAGCTACAGGCATAATGTTAAACAATTCCTCGGAGCACAACCCATTATACAAACGGTAGAACACACATATAGAAGCGACGTCTCTCCATAGACGTAGTGGTTCGATACCCTTTGTGAGCTTGGGATCGTCAACAATTCTATAATATATTCGTAATTATAATATTAGTAAAGATGAATGTATTCAATATATATTCCATACATATACCTCATACAAGATTATCTGTATGTACGATGGGATAACCGCTTTTGATGGAATTTTTACTGGTAAATAAGAACTCTTCAAAGGACTCTAAAAAGGCTATTATAGAGTGGATCAATAATAGGTGAACGATGGTGATGTCTGGAATTGACTCCTCTCTGTGCCTCCACTAAAAAATATTGTGACATGTATCTTATGTATTCTAAATCTATACATATAATAAAAATGAAGTGTCTGTATGTAATATCAAAATATATTTTTTTACTGATTGGGTATGAAAATACACACGCTACTGATCCCAAAAATGCAATTTTTATAATTTTTGTCGGTCTACCTGTCTGTCTGTTTGTTTCGGGTTTTCTCCGAAACGGCTGGACTGATTATGAGGGAAATTTCACTGGGAGGTAGCTAAAATTACAGAGGGTTAGGCTAGCTACTCTAATTTAGACTAGCTGTGAACCATGGCTTCGTCTGCAGTACTATCTCTAAAACAGTTGAACCTATTTCCACGGGATTTTCACTGGCAGATAGCTGACCTTATAAAATTTAATTTAAACAAGTTTAATTTATACTAGCTGTTAACCATGGCTATGTCCACAGTGCTATCTCCAAAACGGTTTGACCGATTTTTACCCTGCAGATAGCGCACGTTATAAAAAGTAATTTAGACTAGCTGTTAACCGTGGCTACGCCCGCAATACTATCTCCAAAACGATTGGACCGATTTTCACGGGACTTTCACTGACAGATAGCTGACCGTATAAGAAGTAATTTAGGTTATTCTATTTTAAATTAGCTGTTACCCGCGACTTCGTCCGCATGAAATTTAGCAAAAATATGTTGTTCACTGTAAACATGTGCGTAAGACGTGCGTTGTACTGGACTTCAATAATGAATATAACTGAAATTCATATATGTATGTATATATATGTATGTATGTATATATTCTGAATTATATTGTCTTTTTGGTAATTTTAGTGGCCCTTTTATTTTATTTATTTTTTATATTATAGGAGGCAAACGAACAGACGGTTCATCTGATGGTAAGTGATCACCGCCATCCATAGACACTAACAACACCATGGGAGTTGCAAGTGCGTTGCTAGCCTGTCTTTGAGTGGAGGGTGGAGTGCGGGGAGGGGGAGGGAGGAGGAGGAGATGGGCCTCCGGCTTTCTCCCTGATCGAACGAAACGCAACAACGCAAACACTGTTACTTCACGTCGGTTTTCTATGGGTCGGGTGGTACTACCCCGGCGAGCCGACCCATTCATGCTGTAACCAGTAGAGTACCTTCAGCGTGGCTCTTCCACCTCCGAAACCGCGATTTATCGCGCTTTCGTCTACATAACTCAATAACCATAGTAACATATAAGGTTATTGTTCATTTGTATCAATCGATTTGTATGATATTGTATCGAGTTCAATGAGCATTATTTAAAATGTCAAATATTAAAAACTGATTAGATAGATATAAAGTTTTATATCTTGATTTATATTTATGCAAGATTTCAAGACATCAGCTCATTCATTGCTTACAATGCAACAGTATAATTATTAATATTAATTTTAAAGATAGAAGGGGTCTTTCTAATATGATATTGGAGCTTAAAAGTATTTCTTATTGACAATATGGACATATTATATCATTATCTATCTTTAAATCATTTTTTCGTTAGTTCCTTATACAGTGTAAGTGAACACTGAGGTAGTTATATGGTGGCTTAAAGTTCTAAATATGTTGCTAATGATATACCTCATTTGACACACTGTTAGTATTTAGATATCTAATGTATACGTTACATGTTACTTACTGTAAGTGGCGTGCGTGTCGTACTCACAATTGTTTTTAAAGAGAATTTCTATAATAGTACATGGTCTCACAATTTTATATTTACGTAATACAATTTTAATTAACGCGTGCGAACCTGCGGGTGCAACTAGTATTGCATATATTTGTTAAAGAGATAAACCAGATTCAGTTTCTTGCCGGCTCTTCTCGATGACTGGGTTGTTTGTCCGAACGGGTGGTAGTTTTGACATTAATAAGTGCCTTCTTAAGCCCTAAATTGAATGAAGTGTTTTTAATCTCTTCTGAGGGCCGCTTGAACAACATATCATTATTCTTTTTCAACAAAGGCTAAGCAGGAATCAGGTATTAACAGAGATCTGTGTATTGAGAAGCATTCATTCTTATAAGAAATTACTGGTGCAATACGAAGTTAAAGCGCAAGATATTACTAAATCGAAACTATGTAGAAATAATTCAGTCCTTCTAAATCCATATTCAAACTTTGTTTAAAATGAGAAATTGTAGGTTAAAAAGAAAGTAAAGTAATTTTAAAGATAACTATACAAAATTAAAATATAAATTAAGTTTCATATTGTCAAAAAAGAAATCTAGTGGGTATAATAACTACGCTTACCATTCAACGGTAGAGTCGTTATGAATGCCTGAGTTCGCTTTTACATAATAGGTGAGTCGGTGCAAGGGCGGTAGGCCGTTGACCGATTATTAAAGATATATAAATATATAGACACGCCCGTGAAAATCGTTTATTAGTTTTTTTAACGGAGAAATAAGGTAGGCTATTTCCATTTTACGGAAAAAATTTGAAAGTCATTCTTTTATTACAGAAAAATATGTTTGGCCGTTAATATATATTTGTATGTGAATAGTTTTTTCAGAAATTACATCATCAACTTTTTATTATCTCTTACTGTTGTAATTTTAGAAAGGGTTTATTATATACAATACCAGCGGGCCCGGCAGACGATGTGCCGCCCTGATTATAAAAAAATCCGGGGCAAATTATATACCAAAACGTTCCTCGTGAATCACTTTATCCACTGGTGAAAACCGCATAAAGATCCGTTCAGTAGTTTTTGAGTTTATCGCGAACAGACAGACAGACAGACGCGGTAGGGGACTTTGTTTTATACTATGTAATTATTAATGTATCATTGTTATGTACACATTTTACTTATTTTATTATTGATCTAAAAAGAAGTTAGTTTGTTAAAATAAATTAAAACATTACTCTTAAACTGATAAACTTTCTTTTATAACTATTTTTTGGGTTTATTTGGATGTGTCCTATGTCCTACGAACATTGAAGAGTGGTCATCGAATCGTAAGGATGGTAGTCGCTATTGTCTATGGTTTGTATTGTGTTTGTTATCATTATGCTGTGATATTATAAGACAACATATATTAAACTTTAGATATTTTTATATATATATAAAAATAATCGAGGCTCTTCGTAAGATGTGTCTTGCGTTATATGTGTGGCAAGTTCGTTCTTTACTTTGAAAAGGGAGTTATATCTTATATTATAACAAATAATCATTGCATAATGCCTAATTGTTATGGGTTACTGCAATACAAATTTAAAAAAAGTGTGTGTGTACTTATGTGCACGCGTTAGAATTTATACTTCTTTGGCGTAACAAGATAAAAATCTTTTCAAAAATTTTATCTTTCGCCTTATTCTACGTTTGTAGAAAAAACGACACTAAGAATAGAAAAAATGTATTTAATACATTGAAAGTTTTAATACAAAGAAACAAAATGTTGACTATAGCTAACTTCAGGGTGTCGGTTTTTCATGACGGTGTGCGCGCGCATCGTAATAACTTCAGGGTGTCGGTTTTTCGTGACGGTGTGCGCGCGCATCGTAAAAATTTTCTCTCATCATTTTTCCCAAACGCGCCAAAAGAAGTATAACTTCAAAAAAAATAGTGTATCAGTGTGTGCACGCGGAAGAAGTGAAATTTCTTTGGCATATATGTATTAAATTATATGCTCATAAACGATATACTATAACCAATCTCGAAGTATAAATAGTTAACTATACATTTACTTATTTCGGTAAATTATTCGGTAAATTTTCACCTATCGTGCCAAGAGAAGTTTAATTTCAAAATCAAAGTTATAAGGACTGTAAACTTAGCTATGGCCAAAGATTGTTATTCCTAAGTACTGGTGCTTTCAGCGGAAATAAATATGGAACTAGTGCTTCAGCAATATCGTTTTTATACTTTGTAGATCTTAATGTTTTTTTTGGAGCACGACCCAGTGACTTTACTAGCCCTGATGGTAAGCATAGTACAATCTAAAAACAATGGCAACCACCGAGAGACAACATATCCATCGGCTTTCGCCACTGTCATGCCGGCCTGCGTAAGTGTCTCTTCACGTTACGCTTGAAGGAACCCATGTCATAGGAAGGAGGGAACACATTGGCCGGGAGATTGTTCCACAGCTTCACGGTACGACAAAGATATGACGTTGCGAACTTTTTAGTTTGTGCCCAGGTACAATTTACCGTAAAACTGTGGCTCCGAAGTCCAGTGCGCGTGGTTCTGTTGTGGAAAGGGGAGTTTGAACTAGATATAATGTTAGATGATGGTGTAGCGTGTGATCGTTACACGTTAAAGCTACAAGGGAACTAGCAATCAAATGCACGTACCAAAAGACACATACAGGTGTTTAGCTACCCAGTTTGTCTTAGAAATAGCCCTCGCCACTTCATCACTGAACAATCGATCATCTCTTAAATATTTGTGAACTGAGTACTTCAAACAGTGTTATTTAGATAATATAGCATCGTTACTCGCTAATCCAGCACAATCTTACAACATAGTAACACTTGCTGATAGTCGCAACATCGTCTGTGTTTTTTTTTGTCTTAACAATATATTATACGTACAGAGAAAAATATATAAGCACCAGACAACTTGCCTCAACTTTCCACGCAAGGTAACACATCTCTTCGAAGGTGAAGGGACTGATGGGACCATGTAAATAGCTCCCACCAGGAATATGCGATAAAAATAAATAGAAAACGTAAGAGCGGTTGATGGCCTTGCCTATAAATAAATAAAATAACAAGAACCCCAAATAAAAACGTGGACTGACCTGCAACTCGGCACCTCGTATGGAGCAGCGGCGTATCAGGCGAAATGTGCGGTGTCTGCGGATTGTTCTCCAGCTATGAGCGGGTGCGGCGGTGCCGATGATATTAAATATTATATAACTTTGAAGAGTCACAGGAAAAAAACTTACAACGTTAAAGCACAATGCTTTCGACGACGGCGGTATGAAGCGAACGGAACAAAACAGCATCACGGTGCGGTGCGAAGCGTCAAATATTTAAAATTGTTATTTTTCTTATTAATTTTGTAGTTTTCTTTCTTTTTTTCACACTGACATCCATAAAGTTCCTATCTAATGTGCCTGCATGCTCCGTACTTGATCAATGAAATCTAGGCCAGAAAAACATCTCATTATCTGGAGCGCAGCTATTAAATTTATTTATAAGGGGCCAACCAGAAGGCGTAGTGCTGAGGAAGTTGCAGTTTCCTAGAACTTTAATAATGTTAAATGATGATTTGTAATATATTTTTAGATAAGAACCAAGTATGTAAGAAGTAAAAGTACAAAAAGAGAAGGAGATTTATTTATTTATTTTTATGGGACATCAACATATCAATATATTAGTAAATATACTAGTAATAACAGTTTTGTAATTAAATATAGATGTAGTTATATTTATAGATAACCAGGGCGTGCTCCAACAATAAATTAAATGTCAATAAAACCAAAATATGCAATTGTTTTACAGATTTCAAGATTTAACATAAATAATATTAAAGCTAATAAATTGTAACAGAAAGAGAAACAAAATACTAAAACCAATTATTGTAAAATATAATTGTTTTTGAGTGACGCGCGCTCAACAGCAGACCCCTATTATTTCATTTATATATAAACAAGAAGATAGTTCGGATTATTGTTAAGTCTATGGATTTATATTTGTAGTGCGTCGGTGTGCAAAAACAAAATGATTCTATGCTCACAACGCTTCGGGCGGCGTTTGTGGGTGCATTGTCGCACTCCGTTCTGATCCCAGAGTTGCATGGAATTGAGATATTAATCGTAATATGTTTTTTATTACATATAGAAGAAATAACTTTGTTTTTGTCTATCATTTATTTATTTCATACAGTATACAATGGTCCCATATTCTTGTCAATAATTTCATCAGAATATTTGAAATTTTGTAGGAAAAAAACTTATTATATTAAATGGTAAATAGATATGGGCACTACATATATCTCAGATAGATAAACTTTAACACCGTTTTATTAAGGCGAAAGTTTTAATACTGTGTAATAAGCAAATGTATTAGCTACTATTGTTATACTCGTGGATGGTTCAAATATCGCTTGCTTCGTTAAAAATGCATTTGTACTTGCAAAATCACGCTATATTCCCCAGTTACGCAATGTTCGTAGTTACTAGTTGTCTTAGACCTATTATATACTCTGTTTTTCTAGTCCGTGTTCAGTATAGAACTGTTCTCGGTCATCTTGTGGCATGTTTATGTAACACATATAATGGAACTTCTGGATGGATGGAAATTTCTGGAACTCTTGATGAAACTGTGAAGAATTTCTACTTTAAGAACTTAGTTTTTTTTTTACTTTTGCTCACAATAATCGGACCGATATGATTTTATGTTTTCGATATGTACATTTTATTCCCACGTTTCGATGACTCATCAATTTTTTATTTATAACAACGAGTTTGTAAGGATATTTAGAAATAATTCTAGAATGATTCAGAGATGTCCCCTCAGTGCTAAGGTGACCTGTATTTTTGTTATACAGGTCGTAAATATGTCATCAGGCTTTGTAAGTTCATTATTGTAAATATGAAAATATACACATATATGTGAGAATGAATAAATTAATCATAATAAATATTTAATTAAATTTTACCTATTTGTTTTTACCTGTTGTACCTGTTGTACCTTTTGATCCATACAGTGACTGAAATAACTTGTATCCAGCACCTATAAATTTTTTTTTATAACAGAAGGCAAATGCATAGGTGAGCCACTTGATGTTAAGTGAACACCGCCATCCATAGACACTAACAACACCAGGAAAGTCGCAAGTGCGTTGCCAGCCTGTGTTTGCGGGTTTGAGAAAGGGGAGGGAGCGGGGTGGGGCATTGAGGGGGAGGGGAGGCGGTCCTGTATAAATTAAAAGGGAATGATTTTTAAGTTTAGATATGTCCTGTGAAAACAGAGACGTCAAGACTGAGATATGTCAATTGTTTCATAAACGAATTGAAGATTATTTATCCAGATTCCATTGTGTTATCACTTCATCCCACATACATGACATATATGAACGTGTATGTTAAATAAGACTTTAGGGTCAAAGGTATGATGCTCTATTTGTACTTTGCTAGAAGAGTGATATGTCTTAAAACGTTCAAGGGAACCAAAAATTGTGATATCACCTCCAATATATTGATTTCCAATTTTTTAATAATTCGACAGCGACATTTTAGATCACAGTACTTGTGAAGTTCGATACCAATGATATTATAGCTAAAGAGCTGTAGATACGTCATAAGCGCTTCGACAGCGTCTTGTTAAAACTTAGCTAACTAGCTTTTAGCAACATATAACTTATTCTTTTTCACCACCGATATTGAGAATATGCCATCTTACTTCCATATTTTATTTAAGAAAGTGTGGCGTTACAATATTATTTTACGTATGTGTGCGTTATCGTGTCATTTATTTTGTCAAAATATCATATAGGTAACGTTTCTATAGCTTTTTAGTTATAATATCATTGTTTGATATGATACCATATTTGATCATAGCAACACTAAGTTTAAGAAGATATATTTAATACAAGTTGTTACATATTAATTTTAAGATACCGTCTCCTAATCACTCAATGACCGTATGACTCCATGCGAGTTCAAGGACCCGTCGTCGCGATTCTGTGTTGAGTGCGAGTGTGCAAGATATTATTGCTTAAGACAGACGGCCAGGGTCACTGACCGATCGATTAGGATGCTGTTTGGGCCCTCACAGCTGTACAGGGCTGCACTCAGATATCATTAATTACATAATTATTTTTAAAGTGAAACTTTTATTACATCGTCTCAAACTTTTTCGTCTGTGTGTTGCATGTCGCGTGATGGTCGGCCGCGGAGTAGGGATAAAGTGAAATGCGCTCGTCACAGCAGCCAGGGCCAATATGGCGGCGCCTATTGTTCGCAGCAGCTGACCGTGTAGTGTATAGACTATTATTAGTTAAACGTCTATAGTGTGAAAAAAAGTTTCACTTTTACCGTGGTTTCATAAAACCGCACAATCCTTTTTTTATATTAATTTTTTTTATATCTATTTAACAATACCGTGTTATAACAGTAAATACTATTCCACTTTAAAACAAAAGCTTTTGGCGGTGTCTTGTAATGTCATTTAGTGTTTTTCATATTATATTCATAATCTTGTGTTATTTAAGTCTATATTTTGTAATATTGTTGGTGTTTTTTTGTAATATCGTTTAGTTATTGTGCACAAGTGAAGCAAAAGGGAAATAATACCACGGAGAATTGATTCTGACCACCACTATCTAGTTAGATCAATGAAATTATCGCAAGAAACTTGTAATATACCTACTTATTTTATTTTATTTATTTTTTTTATATCATAGGTGGCAAACGAACAGGTGGGTCACCTGATGTTAAGTGATCACCACCGTTCATGGACACTAACAACACCAGAGGAGTCGCAAGTGCGTTGCCACCCTTTGGGGGGAAGGGTTAGGGGAGGGAGAGGGAGAGGAGAGAGGAGAGAGGAGAGGGGAGGGGAGGTGGGTCTCCGGCGCTCTCACTGACCGAACGAAACGCAACAATGCAAGCACTGTTACTTCACGTCGGTTTTCTATGAGAGGGTGGTACTACCCCGGGCGAGCCGACCCATTCATGCTGAAACCAGTAATAATTTCAGCGTGGCTCTACCACCATTAAAAGTGGCAGTAAACTTAACAATGGCAGTAATAATCTACTAGAATATTGGTTGCCAAAAATAAAATAAAGAATAAATAACTCATAGTATGTATGTATACATGGTCCTGGCTATTTTCGGACAAAGCGACTGCTTCAACTCGGAGTAACTCATAGAATGGGATTACCAACAGTATTGTGAATCTGCTGAACAGAAAAAGCTTTGGACAGGTCGCTGTGATGATTTTCAGGAAAGCCCTTATGAAGCAAATTACGTCATTCAGCTAAACAGATTGACAAACGGAGTACATATTATATACTCTTAATGTAAACTTAATTTTGGTATGAGAAACGGTTTGAGGAAAGCGTAACGCAAAAAAAAACAATTGCTAAGGAGAACAGGTTCCTTTGAAATATAACGCTATTATGTAGAAACTCATAACCGACCTAGTGACTCAAACTTGATGAATCAACGGGGTCAGTTTGTAAGAAAAAAATGTTAGCTGGAAGTTCATAGACCTACATTTGATAATAGTGTTGACGAACGCTCATACCTACATGTCATTAATTATGTATATATTTTATTCGTGGGATAAAATATCGTATTATTTGTATTTTTTTTAAACTTTATAAGTTTTGCCGTTTGACCATAACCTCATAGCTCTGCAGTTTTTGAAAATTCTAATCGTTCTAATCTGTTATCACACACACACACTCGTATACAATAAAAAGAGTCAGAAAGCGGGAGAGAGAAAGTCACATGGAGGGCATAACGCTTTCTTCTTACGTGACGATCTTTAACAATTAACTCCTACAAAAACCCACTTTAAGGAACTTCGCTCTAATAGTGTATCATTAAAAAAAACCTAAGTACATCTCTGTGCCATGAAAGGGAAAGTTCGTTTACTTCAGACCGGCTGGTGTCTGAAATAAAATTTCAGTTTCCCCGAGTGCAGTCACCCGGCTGGGTCCTAAAATCGTTGAGATAGGTTTTATCGCCCTCTCGATGGGTGCACGACCTCTTGTTTACAATATTTTAAGCTTTATTCTGTTATAATTGTGCATTATTTATTGCGTCATTGTTGGAAATCACCAAATTACGATGTGGAAGTAGAGCAGTATTTCAAATACTTTCTCGATGATTTAATGTATGTCGGCAAAAACTTTGAAAAGCTGGATTTCGATTTCGAATGTAATCAATATAACGAAGAAAACGGGCCAAAATCTTCCCTTTACAGTACGACCATATAATTACATAATATGGCAACTGAACAGCTGAACATCGATTTGACAATATTTTGGAAGATCTCTATACTTCTCTCTCACTCACTAACTTATGTTTTTTTTTTTTAATTTTTTTGGCAACAAATGTTCCAGATTGATTTTTTGGCGGGATCTTGGAATGTCATATAGTGGATTTCATTCATAATCTTGTGTTATTTGACTCTACACTCTGTAATATTGGTGGCATTTTACGTAATATAGTCCAGTTATTGTGCATAAGGGAGGCCACCATCTTGTCACAACATTGAAATTATCGAAAGATGCTTTTAATGTCATTACCTACTCGGCAATGTCAGTAATAATTTACCTGAGGAAGAATTGCCAACAAAAAAAAAAGTCTTCCAGAATGTTACACCGAGTAGCTCGGTCCAACTTTGCTTGTTCGCGCCGAAATTAGGATGATGACACTTAGGGCAAAATACCCTTTACTAATGAGCGCAGATTCTGTCTTAAGTCAGATGATGGAACGGTCAAACTATGGAGATGACCCGGAGAAAGTACGTTGAGTGAAACATTGTTGGAACAAAGCCTTATGCTGGAGGGTCAGTAATAGTCATCATCATTAGCCTGTAATAGACCCACTGCAGGGCCATAGGCCTCTTCGCGAAGGAAGGTATGGACATAATCACCACGCCAGCCCACGACATTATGGGGATATCAAACTCTAAGAAATCCACAGTTCCATTTTTTCTATTTTGTCCTCACATACTGTAGTAGAAGAACATTTCTCAGCTTCAACTTTCCTCACGAAGGTTTCCTTCATCGTTAGTCCATAGTATTACCATTATAAATCAGTAAACGTACGCGAATTCCGTAAACTCGTTGGTACATACCGGTGTTTGAACCTGCGGACATCGCAGTAATATTCCAGCGGTCAAACCACTTGACCCCCCACGACTTTTTTTACACACGACGACAGTAATGGTATGGAACAATATTTGCTTAGGAGCAGCTACACAAAAGTAAGTAACAAGTACCTGGCTGTGGCAAGATACGTAATGGGCATTGTTAGAGCACATTGATATGCCTTTTGCCCCATAAATGGAGGATACTTTTCTTGCTCGTTCTCACACTGTCTGTGGCAGTAATATCGGAGACTCGTCAGACCTAAATCCGATAGAACGTGTTTCGGTTAACCTGGGAAAATGAATTAAACAAAGAAATCTACCACCAGCGAACTGGTAACTTAAGGGCCTCAAAACTGTATTACCTGATGAGTGAATGACAGGAAGTTTTGACAGCAAAAGACGGTAATAAATACTGATTGAGTCATCCATTATATAATAAAAAACAACCTTTAGAATAATACAGTTCACAGTCATGTTGGGTCAAAATTTCTTGAAATTAAAATACTGAGCTTACCAACCTCTAATTTTTTTCAAAACCGTTAATTTAATTAGTTGAGTTTAGTTAACGAATTTTACAATCCTATAGTGTATAAATAAAGCTGTTTCCATGTTCTTTTTCTCTCCTCTAAATATATAATATAAAAATAGGTGGTAGACTCTTTAGATAACTGGATTCAGTATGAACGGGTCGGCTCGTCCGGGATAGTACCACCATCTCAAGGGAAACCGACGTGAAGTAACAATGCTTGCATTGTTGCGTTTCGTTCGGTCAGTGAGAGCGCCGGATATCCACTCAGCCTCCTCCCACTCCCACCTCTCCATCCCCCACTTCTCCCTCCCCCAAACACAGACTGGAAACGAACTTGCGACCCTCCGATGACATAAAAAAAATGTCCACGAGTGGCATTTGGTAGTCTGTATCCAAACTATTTATTAACTTATAAATGTATTGAAATACATTCGTGGTATTGTTTTAAAATTCTAACGATATTTAGTTTACGCACGGACGAAGCAATACGTTTATTATAAACATAGTGTGTTAACGATATAACGTAATAGTTCGTGCGTAACAATAATTATAACAAAATCGTTCAAATTTGTTATCCAATATTGGGATAGCCTAGGCGGTTGTTGACCCGCCGTAGCATAGTCCCGTAGCGTATAGTTCGTAGCGATCGGCGACCCCTCCGAGTTCAACTTTCACTGTACATATTTGTTTTTCATCTAAAATGTTTTTATTGACAGAATGTAATATGTATTTTGTTTTCTCGACGTTTTATATCTCAAAGTTTTAGTTTAGTTATTCACTTAAATATATTAATTAGATTTAGATTTTTTCGACACCTAAAAAGCTTACTTTTGACGTAGATACGAGCGAAGTTTTTTTTTCTTTTAAAAGGAACACGTGCCGCAATATGATCTAACATTGTTTTCTAGTAAATCTTGTTTTATTTTAATTCATTCATGATAAATTTTATTTCATTACATAGTATAAAACAATGTCTCCTACCGAGTCTGTCTGTCTGTCTATTCGCGATAAACTCAAAAACTACTGAACGGATTTTTATTTGGTTTTCACCAGTGGATAAAGTTATTCACGAGGAACGTTTTGGTATATAAATTGTGAAGGATTGTTTTATAGTCAGGGCAATCAGGGCGGGACAACGTCTGCCGGGCCCGCTAGTAAAATATAAACAATTTCGTAAAACAAATTAATAAAATTACTACAATTGCACATTTAATGAGAAATCTTCACAAAAATTAGGTTTTAATACAGAATTTACTTGGATCGTCTTGCGGCACGGCACGTGTTGCTGTTAACAGAAAAACGAATTTCTCCTCGCATTAGAAGCTAGCGTGTTTACACACTGCCTCGATCAATGCAGGTTCAAATCTTTGCAAAAGAATCGGAGATCTCATTTTTTATATGAATAACACGAATGAATCCATAGTTATAATAGTTACAAGTTTTTAGCTTGACATCGTGACGGTGCCAAAGAGTTTGTGGTACAATCCGCGGTAAACCCTTTGACAGCTCTGTATATTGTTGTACAGAAGACGAATTTAGGTATATATATACATACTAGCAGTTACTCGCAGCTCCGCACATGCTTTTTTAAATTGTAGTAAAGAACCGTAAAATTGTGAGTTTACATTACAGAAATGCTCTTTCAAAAACATTTGTAACTACGACATGCACGCCATATACTGTAACATGTAACGTGTACATTAGATACATGAATACTAACAATTGAAGTCATGTGAAAATCGGTCCAACCGTTTTGGAGATAGCACTGCAGACGAAATTGTGGGTAACAAAATAAAATACTCAAAGTTGCTCCTTACAAGGAGTAACATATCCTTATAAAGATAGTAACAATCCATGAAAATCAGTCCAGGCATTTCGGATATTCCAGTGCAGACGAAGTCGCGCGTAACAGCTAGTTAAAAAAAATGTAAATTACCTCTTACGAGGTCAGTTATCTACTAGTGAAAGTCATGTGAAAATCGGTCCAACCGTTTTGGAGATAGCACTGCAGACGAAATTGTGGGTAACAAAATAAAATACTCAAAGTTGCTCCTTACAAGGAGTAACATATTCTTATAAGGATAGTAACAATCCATGAAAATCAGTCCAGGCATTTCGGATATTCCAGTGCAAACGAAGTCGCGAGTAATAGCTAGTTAAAAAAATGTAAATTACTTCTTATGAGGTCAGTTATCTACTAGTGAAAGTCTTTTGAAAATCAGTCCAAACGTTTTGGAGATAGCACTGAAAACTCCATGAAAAGTTCTAAAAAGGGAGCTACCATCTTGTTAGAATACTGAAATTATCACAAGATACTTGTAATATTGTTAGCTACTCTATAATGGTACTAATAGTCTAGAAGATTGGTTGCCAAAAAAAAACAAAGGAAGCTATAATTAATTATTTTGTACCTGCCTATCTTATATTTTTATTAATATATGTAAATTAGCGAGCCCGGCAGACGTTGTCCAGCCCTGATTATAAAAAAAATCCTTAACAAATTATATACTGAAACCTTCCTCATGAATCATTTTATCGACTGGTGAAAACAGCATGAAAATCCGTTTAGTAGTTTTTGAGTATATCGCGAACAGACAGACAGACAGACAGACGCGGTAGTGGACTTTGTTTTATACTATGTAATGATGAGAATATAGTAAAAGAATAATATAAATATATCATTCTCTAGTATATGTGAATGTGACTTAACTCCTTCTAAACGGCTTTACAGATTTTGATGAAATTTTTGTAAGTATTCAGGTGGATTCAAAATGGTTTAGATGCACAATTGCAACCGGTAGATGGCATTGCGGTATGAATCAAGATTTTTTTTAACAAGGCACGACAACGTCCTCCGGACCTGCTAGTGTATATATAATTTTATTCTATTCGTATTTCACACATAAAGTATAAATTACCGAGTGATACTGCATTTAAATCTCTATAAAGTACATATAAATTCAGGTACTAAGTATGTTTGAATGTGATAATAAAAAAGCCTTGAAACTGTTTTCATAATTTCGAACGGTACGTAACCGCGCTATCTCGACTGTAACTCGGCCGTGTGACATCATAGACCAAATAATTCCCTTATCATATGAATTTAATATAAACAAAAAAATGTAACAAATTGAAATGCCTTATCGGTCGTTAGCCTGCCGATACCCTACTTGTGGATTTCATTTTATTTACGTAACGCGTGTAATTTATCATTCTCATGTTATGTTTATTATAGCGATAAACATTATTTTTTACGCCTTTAAAAATGAGAAGTTCATCACAAATCACTGTTCGACCCACTTTTTATGTAATTCAACGGATAACTTTTGTCGTGGAGACGAATAAAACCCTTTATATTTAAGTAGATGCAGGTGGAAGAGCCACGCTGAAGCTATTACTGATTTCAGCATGAATGGGTCGGCTTGCGCGGGGTGGTACCACCCGACACCCACAGAAACACCCACGTGAAGTAACAGTGGTTGCATTGTTGCGTTCCGTTCGGTCATTGAGAGCGCCGGAGACCCACCTCTCCCTCCCTCTCCTCCCCCTCCCCCTTCCCCCTAACACAGGCTGGTAACGTTTTTGCGAATCCTCAGGTGTTGCTATTGTCTATGGAGGGTGGTGATCACTTAACATCAGGTGACCGACTTGTACGTTTGCCTCCTATGATATAAAAGGGAACAGCTGATGCTTTATTTGCCTGATACGAAATACATATACGAATTACTGAGGTCCACATATGTATCTCATAAATTTCTATATGTATGAATATTTAGCTTAGCTTAGTTGTCTAGATTCGCTATGTTGCGTAACCTAGGCAACAGCCCAAGCCGAAGTGTGCTGTGCACCCTTGTGCTAGTTGTCAAATAAAATGGACTGAGTGTCTCAAGCGCTCGCCTTAATAGTTTAGCTGTAAAGGCCTAGTCCGGCGAATAGCGTAGTCAGTTCGAAAAAAAGTAAAAAAAAAGTGGCTGATACTCGGCCACGTCTCTGTGCGTTAAATAAACTTAAGGAAACCGGCAAGGGCCAACAAACCCCAAAAACTAAGCAGAGTGCTTGGCGTATTAGAAGATTGGACGTCAGAAGATGACCGAGTTTTATCGAAAAGGCCCGAACTGTTAATGCCTATAATAGCGCGATACGATGCCGCATAGCTTAATCATGTGTTATTCTTCTTAAGCCACAGTATCGTTTTATACAAAATCTGTGTAACCTTACCCAAAAACAGTTGACAGTGGTTCTTAATTCTAAAAATGAAAAGCAAATGAATCTGCTTCTTATACTAGCGGGCCCGGTGGACATTATCCCACCCTGATAATAAAAAAAGACAAATTATATTCTTAATTAAATCTTCCCCATGTATCACTTTATCTACTGGTGAAAACCGCATGAAAATCCGTTCAGTAGTTTTTGAGTTTATCGTGAACATACAGGCAGACAGACAGACATGGCAGAGCACTTTGTTTTATAACATGTAATGATTTAACAAGATCTATCAAAATCAATAATAAATAGTTGTAATAAACTGCGATTAGCCGTTCTAACTAATATTATAAATCCGTATGTGCGTATGTTTGTTACACTTTCATGTCATAACTACTGAATCGATCATCGTGAATTTTACACACACGTCAGGGTTACAAAAAGGACATACATACAGTGCAAAGTACTGTTCCCAAGGTCAAATCTACATTACCACGAGTGAAGCTGCGGACAAAAGCTAGTACAAAATAAAGTATATTTCAATTTAAACATGTCTAAACGTCTCGAGAGAGTTTTAGGCGATAACCTGGGTACGTCTGGCGGGTGATTTAACTGCCTTTGTTGTCTGGCGTCCAAATGCACTTTATAATGCGATTATTGTATCGAATTACGTCTGCTGAAGTTGAAAATTTTCAAATTATATTGAATTTATAATATAAAAGCAGATAGTAAAAACTTTTGTATTTTAAAGCAACGGTGACGGTCGATTGACCGTGGAACGTTTTTTTAATTGTGAGTACGTCTAATCGTCAAGAAATAAGTTTTTATGGCAGGTATAATGAATAAGCTTGCAGAGAAAAAAGTCGAGAAAAGAAGAAAGAACTCAAAACAACACAATAACTGTGTAATCTTTTGAATGAATGTATGAATTCTTTCTTGCACTTTACATTTGTACACTGGCGAGCTTAATGCCATGAGGCATTTTCTTCCAGCTAACCAGCGGTATTGATGTTAAGCAAAAACTTTTGTAGGTAGTTTTGTAGTAGTGGTAAACAAAACAGAAGAAAATGGATAAATAAATATATACATGTATATATATATATATATATATATATATATGTATATATAACATAAAACAAATACATATATCACATAAATATATATACATACATAATTACTTACATCACTTTTACATACATTACTTACTTACATCACTTTTACATACATTACTTACTTACATCTTTTGAAATTTTTAAATTAATTATGTTGCGAATTATTTAAACTTTATAATTTGTAAATCGAAATCATTAACATTAGTCTGGTTTATACATCTATTGGTACTCAGAACAATAATCATATACATTTTATACAGTTAATTAATTAATTAATCAAACATATGACTGGTGCTCAATATAAAATATAGTACATCTAGTACACAGGCCGCTGTACTTGGCGTCGCTAGTCTGACGCAAGCGCAATACGGTCAGTCACGTTTACTAGAATGTCGCTAACGCGAAACCATTACTTTATCTCCTGACAAAAAAAAAGTGTGTGTGTACTTATGTACACGCGTTAGAAGTTATACTTCTTTGGCGTAACAAGATAAAAATCTTTTCAAAAAATTTATCTTTCGCCTTATTCTACGTTTGTAGAAAAAACGACACTAACAATAGGAAAAAGGTATTCAATACATTGAAAGTTTTAATACAAAGAAATACAAACAATAAATACAAAGAAACAAAATGTTGACTATAGCTAACTTCGGGGTGTCGGTTTTCGTGACGGTGTGCGCGCGCATCGTAATAACTTCAGGGCGTCGGTTTTTCGTGACGGTGTGCGCGCGCATCGTAATAACTTCAGGGCGTCGGTTTTCGTGACGGTGTGCGCGCGCATCGTAATAACTTTAGGGTGTCGGTTTTTCGTGACGGTGTGCGCGCGCATCGTAAAAATTTACTCTCATCGTTTTTCCCTAACGCGCCAAAAGAAGTATAACTTCAAAAAAAATACGTGCGTGTATCAGTGTACACACGTAAGAAGTGAAACTTCTTTATGACATCATTTTTCGAAAAATGATCTACTATATTTACAACTTTACAGAGAAAAAAAAAAGCGGAATCTGATCATTGTGAGCGCACCTTTAGAAATAAACATGGCGCGTAACGGAAAAATGTACAGAAATTAAGATGGCGCGTAACCGAAAAACGTTACATACGTTTTTATATGCAATAAAATTCCTCCCTACGTCGATAAAGAAGTTTCACTTCAAAAATCCACTTGAAACGGCTAAAGAAGTTTTCAGTACAAAAATAGAAATTACGAAGCAGGGCAAAAAAAACATGAATTACCCGTGTGTATCTTCCGATATTATTCACCAGACCATCAGCCAAGACTTTTTTTAAATACTTGAGCCGTTTCATTTCAAAAGAAGCTAAACCCAATTTTAGCCGTTTCTAATATTTTACGTTATTTTTCAAGTTCTTCAAATGACGTACATTTGAAATATGAAGATTATAAAAAAAAAACTAAAAACCTTATGAACGGCAAATTTTGAACATCGTTCTCGGTGTATAAAAACTGGAAATGTTAATAAAATTATGCATGTTATATAAGCGATTAAATCCCATGTGATGTTTGATTTAGTCTAAGAAGGTAAACACGCTAAACCTAAACGCTCAAAGCTCCCAATTGCAACTGCCGGAACACACTTACAGATGTTTGCCTAAACGCTCAAAGCTCCCAATTGCAACTGCCGGAACAAACTTACAGATGTTTGCCGACAGAACTTCAATTCGACGGTGGTAGCTAGCCAGACGTGGTTAGAAAAATCACAATTGCCATGTTATGGTGTCATCACGATGATTTTCTTCACCTAAAGTTCCGGCTCATTTACAATGATTCGAACCTACGTCTATCGATGTTGTGTCAGAGCACTTTAACCACTAAACTATTATCAATTGACAACTGTGAATAAGCATAAATAGCTTTCAGCTACATTTTACAACCACAATGCATCACACATGAGTGAAACGATCGGAAAGAAGGCATTCCATTATGTCATTCTAGTTTGAGCACTGTTAGTGGGTTAATTAACTAATTTATGAGTATAAAGTTCGCAAAACTGATGTCGATTTTTTTTATATTGTATTAGGCAAACGAATAGGCGAGTCACCTGATGTTAAGTGATCACCGCCGTCTATAGACACTAGTAACAACAGGGGTTTTGCAAGTGCGTTGCCAGCCTGTGTTTCAGGGAAAGGGGTAGGGGAAGTTAGGAGGAAAGGGGAGAAGAGAGGGAAGGGACGGTGGTCCTCCGGCGCCCTCACTGACCGAACGAAACGCAACAATGCAAGCACTGCTACTTCACGTCGGTGTTTCTGTAGGTCGGGTCTACACCGGGCGAGCCGACCCCTTCATGCGGAAACCAGTAATAGCTTCAGCGTGGTTCTGCCACCTTCAAGATATATATTTATATCACAATGTTGGTAAATAAGCATGTCATCCGCCTGATTGAAAACGCTTACTTGCAACCTGTGGAAATTCTACAATGCCAGAAGAGTCACATTTGTATCACCGATCCTTTGAAAAATCGTTCATTCATCTCTAAGAGAGAGTTAATTTCACAACCAGAACGTTGTCGTGAAGAAACAAACGTCTTTGCAACCAGACTGTCCACTGAAAATTTGTGTTCCAAGGATAATTCCCACTATAGCAATGGGGTGTGAGGAGGAACATATATAACTTTGTTATAATGGAATTCTGAACACGATGTACACAAAACAAAGAAAAAGTTAGAAGACATAAATATTATTCTTTCCTAGTCTAGGGAATTAGAAACGAATTAATCGATATTAAGACGTGTATTGTTACAAGAACGTATTTAAAAGGTTTTGGCCATTACCAGATAGGTGAATTGAAGTTATAATATAACTTCTGCGAGATATACAACCCTACTTAAGTTGAGTAGAAGTTATTGGTAATAACTTTACAGACTTATTATTCATTTTGGAGTGATTTATATTCTCCACTCTCCGTGTGCAAAATTTAAAAATAACCTGAGATTGTAAAAAAAACACAGTTTTAAAGATTGTATAATTTAGAGAAAACATATACAGATAATAAATAATAATATGCAAATTAACAAGTGAAGAAAACTCGTTTTATATCTTACTAGTGGGCCCGGCAGACGCTGTCCCGCCCTGACTATAAAAAAAAACCTTGACAAATTATATACTAAAACCTTCCTCATGAATCACTGTATCCACTGGTGAAAATCGCATGTAAATCTGTTCAGTAGTTTTTGAGTTTATCGCGAACAGACAGACAGACAGACGCGGTGGGGGACTTTGTTTTATACTACTATGTAATTATGGTCAAATTCCGACAATTAAAAGCCACTAGTTGTATGTAATTCGTTAATATATATTATTGTGCTTATGTTATTATAATTCAATCCAATTTTTTTTTACGCTTTCTATCGTTCAAAGGGAAAGTGTCTTAGTTAACTACGACGAACTGTGTACAGGTAAAACCCTTACAAGTCTCTCTAAACTAGTGGTACTCAACCTTTTTTTAAACGGGCCACAAACACGTTTCACTCATGTTGTCGTGGGCAGCAAACTACAAATATTTAGGTATTAAATAAGAAAACCTATTTTCAAATTAACAACGTATTAATGTAGTGAAAAATGGTTGACCAATAAAACAAGGTTGGTATAACCCTTATATCATAAGGAATGCGTTGCGGTCGGGTTATATGGAATCTATTTAATTTGTTCAGCGTGCTCATAGTTTTTCAGATGGGTACGAAATTTAAAATAATTGGAAAAAACTATAATCGGGTGGGCCAACTACAAAAACCCGGCGGGCCGCAGGTTGAGTATAGCTGTTCTAAACTGTTTCTAATGAAAATAACTAGACAAAACGTGCCTGTCAGCGTGACCTTTTGTCTGTTTGTCTTTTACACGTGCCTCGTTCACACCCACTCATCTCTCATTACAATGTTACTAATCATTACTTCTGTGTCACAATTATTTTATGATTCAATTATTACATTGTCACAGTATTAATAACCAATTTATAATAACAGATCGTTGTGTTTATGAATATGCACATCGATATATAAATGCCTCATGTCTTTATTTTTATTGTACGTTAACTGATACCCGCCGCTTTGCCCGCGTTATTTAGTCTTTATATACACAGGGGAATAAACACAAACAATTGAAAACAAAAATAGGCTTTGCTTACAGAATATCTTAAGGTTTTTGGTATTGCTTATAAAAATTAGTTTCTTATAACTCTAATATTTTACCTAAAAAAAACATCGCCATAGCTTCATCTATACTAATATCATAAAGAGGTAAAGTTTGTGAGTTTGTAAGGTAGTAGGGGGTAATCTCAGGAAATACAGGTTAGATTTGAAAAATTATTTCAGTGTTAGAGAGCTCACTTATCGAGGAAGGTTATAGGTATATATCATCACGCTAAGACCAATAGGAGCGGAGCACCAATGAAGAATGTTTCCAAATCGGGTTTTTTTTCCTTTTGAGAGTTTCCGCTGCGTGTTAGCGTTAGTCCAAAGTAAATATTCCACGCGGACGAAGTTAGTTTAATATATAGTTATGAAACTTTTAAAAATTACGATTTTTATAATCACTTCGCGTTGAGCGATATGTGTTGTGTTTTCTTGCCGTGAAAAACTGCGGCAAGCGGTGTATGTTACTTATATTTTTTTCCTGTGTATCTAAAATATATTATTAATGAAGTCACGTGTAAAAACTGTTTAATCTATGCATATAATAAGAATGTAAATCTAACATGTCTGTACTATTTCGATTTTCGTGAAAAAATTGTTGCAGGTCTAGAAATAAGTA
Source organism: Antheraea yamamai (assembly GCA_036509395.1). Taxonomy (NCBI): domain Eukaryota; kingdom Metazoa; phylum Arthropoda; class Insecta; order Lepidoptera; family Saturniidae; genus Antheraea; species Antheraea yamamai. The sequence continues at coordinate 480,208 of AP028450.1, read as the reverse complement.
ATAAAACACATTTCAATCATTTTTAGAAATGTCTGTCTGTCTGTCTCTTTGTATGAACACGCATCACTGCTAAAGTACTGGGCTCACAATAAAAATAAAGCATATCTTCAAAAATAACTTAGCCTTTGTTTCATTAAAATCGGTGCACTCTATCAAAAGTTATTGTAGTTTTAATGACGACGCGGCGTAAGTACGAGAGGAAAGTAGATAAGTAAATGGAATTAATACATTCAGATGACTTTATTAATCACTGGTTTTTATATAAGGTACCACGCGGGCGAAGTCGCGGGCATGGCTAGTTCTAAATAAGATACTGCGAAAAGCAAACGAACTGACTTTACAGAACTTCATGTATTCATAATGGAACCGTACAGTTTATTTACTCGTAACATTGGTCGTGTCTTGAATGCGGTGCGTCGACCTGTTCAAGTTTATGTAACTGATGATAATTCTCGACCGTGGCAAAGAGTTCGCGCGTGTTAAGTAACGTGAGTTGAAAGCGGCGTGACCCCACATGTATGTCGGATTTACAGCGTAGAAAATCGGTTAGCATCAGCTGTAAAAATTTCGAAAAACTTTTTTTTTCGTCTTTTCATCTTTTGATTGAAAATTATAGCTATGTTATAACTGTATAACAGTGAAATTGGATGTTTTTTCGCTTTTTTTTCCTTCGAATTGACTATGCTATTAGCCTTGTGGCCTTTACAGCTTCACCGAACTAATCTTTTTGTCACTGCTATTCCACCGGTGGGGCATTTCACGTGAAGAAGACAACGAGAAAAGGGTGCGGTTGTAACTTATTAGCGGTGGTAACGTCTCTGTCATTTTTGGATTTATGTGAAAAAAAAATCGTTGTTGTTGGTGTCTTGGAATAAGTATTAAAATACATTTCAATCATTTTTAGAAATGTCTGTCTGTCTGTCTGTTTGTTTCAACACGCATCTCATTATTTCCTCAACATAAAGTATATTCTCGAGTAACGTTTACTCTCAGTTTCAAAAAATCGGTTCACTCTATCAAAAGTTATTGTAATTTTAATGAGGACGCGACTTAAGTACGCGAGAAAGGTAAATAAGTAAATGAACTTAATACGTTCTGATGATTTTATTAGTCAAAGATTTTTTACATTGGGTTCCACGCGGACGGAGTCGTGGGCACAGCTATTTTATAAGTTAACAAGAAAGTCTGTGGGGATGGATGTATGTTTGTTACTCATTCATGCAAAAAGTGCTCTACGGATTTTGATAAAACTTTGCAGTAATATAGCTTGTATACCAGAATAACATTTGGGTTATCACTACATATTATAAAACAGAGTTCTCCGCCGCGTCTGTCTGTCTGTCTGTTCGCGATAAACCTAAAAATTACTGAACGGATTTTCATGCGGTTTTCACCTGGAGATAAAGTGATTCATAAGGAAGGTTTAGGTATATCATTTGTCAAGATTTCTTGTAAATTTGTTGAAATATAACGATAGATGTTGGAAGTGACGGAAAAGTTAAGCGCGTGGGAGCTTTCGTGGAATTTGCTGCCTAATCTCTTCGAAATAACAAAACAATTAATATAATAAACAACGCAGACGAAGTCACGCGAATCAGCTAGTAATCCACAAAGTTACTACTTAAGTCGACCGTACTATAACGATAAGTGTCAAGTAAATCTCAGCCGGCGCTGCTAAAACCGTTAGAGTTGCGTAAATATAATGTATTGTTTCATCATTTCTGAACGAAGATATAAAAAGCAGACGGAGTAACGGGCGGACGTTAGTATATTAAGAAATTATTACGATACTAATTATTTCAAAACATTTAACAAAAATAGTTTAAAATTAATATATCTGCTGTTTTCAAGATGTGAATCAAATCAAATATTTTATTGCAGACAAAAAAGTCCATTTGGTTAGTATGCACATAACTTAGAAACTATTGTTAGTATTTTGATCTATAATGAACATGAAATAATCATTTATTATAACGCCACAGTGTGTAGGCGTACCCAATGCCCCAGTATGAGGCTATAAGGCTAAATAATGAGATAACAATAACTATTAGCTGTAGGATATTGTTATATCATGAAATATGGAATTTATTTATTTGAAATCAATAACTGTAATTGGTTAAATTATGGAATTAAATGAATCTTCTCTTTAATCGGTTTTTTTTTATAATGCAAAAAAATATTTTACAATTTTTTTATATTTTTCGAAAGATGTATCGGTTACATTTTTCTAATTAATTATTCATTTATTGAAAAAAAAGCATTTTTGATGATACGAAGTATTTTTTTTCGCCTAAATTCACCGCCCTGGGCAATAGCCCCGAGTGTAACTTTATTTTTTTATACCACGACGGTAGCAAGCAAGCATGCGGGCCGCCTGATGTAAAGCGGTCACCGCAGCCTATGGACGCTTGTAACATCAGAAGCGTTACATGCGCGTTGCCGATCCTTAAATAACATACTTATTTATTTTCCCCTTGAAACACTCCATACTGTAGTCTCCAGGAAAAACTTCTGCAGGAAGCTCATTCCACAACCGGATCGTTCGTGGAAGGAAACCCCTCTGGACGACCGTCCGAGACCATTTGGGTTCCAATGTGTGGGGATGAATTCCCTGCCGATGACGAGCAGTGCGGTGGTAGTGTAAATCTAAATGTAAATCCAGCGCTGCCGGCCGTTACCCAAAGCATAAGTTAAAAAAAATAACGAAAAAGGAAAATGGATAATCAAGATATTTGTCACATAATTGGTCCGTGTGTCAGACGCAACAGGTCATTCCTCGTAATAGTTTATTCAAGCCGACGTAATTGTATCGAGTGACCGGACGACGAATAATTGAAAATTGATTAACTCGTGGCGACTGATACATTCTTATTTTTATTTATCTGTATGGAGTAAGGAACGTGCGCTCATACGTGACTAGTTAACATATGCAGATTTATCTTTGTTTTACATAAGAGGAGATCGTGCGGGACTTTCTTTTGTTAAATTGTAAATTACATTGTCTTTTTATTGAAGTTATACTTCTTTTGGTGCGTTAGGGAAAAATGATGAGAGTAAATTTTTACGATGCGCGCGCACACCGTCACGAAAAACCGACACCCTGAAGTTATTACGATGCGCGTGCACTCCATCACGAACCCTGAAGTTAGCTATAGTCAACATTACAAGTATCTTTGTATTTGTTGTTTGTATTTCTTTGTATTAAAACTTTCAACTTTCACGTAGAATAAGGCGGAAGATAAAATTTTTGAAAAGATTTTTATCTTGTTACGCCAAGAAGTATTATAACTTCTAACGCGTGTACATAAGTACACACACATTTTTTGTATTGTTTTTTATTTTATTTTGGCGATTAAGTCTTTGTTTGAAGTCGTAGTAGTTGAGGACTAATAAAATCTCAAGTAGATGTCCCCAAGTTCCAACCACGGGCATGTACTAACATTTTTTTCGAAATTTACGTACATTTACTCAATTAAATGTTTTAAATTAATGGTTCACGGTGAAGGTAACCATCGTGAGGAACCAACAAATCTGAGAAATGTTCTTGTAGTACCACGGTATATGGAAGATATAGAATTTTGGATATCTCCAAGTTTGAAGTCGCCAATACGTCGTAGGCTGGCGTGGTGATTATGCCCATATCTTCTTTCAGGATGAGGCTTATGAGGCTGCAGTGGCTATCTAACAAGCTGACGTAATATAGCCTTCCTAGTAGAGATTAGTAAATTGCCCTCTTAAGGATAGAGCATCTCACGGTCGCATTCAACAAAAAGTTCAATCAATTGAGATTATAGTTATATGAAACTAGCTGTGTCCGAATCTCCGCACAGTTTACTAAGTTTCTAATTTAAAATTCATAATTTTATTTTTATTAAAAAAAAAAACATGAAAATCAATTAAGATTAATAGTTATTTTAATGACATTTAAAAGTGTTATTATTATTAGAGCCTATCAATTCTGCCGCTGTAAAGAAGAAGGTACCAAAGGCTACAATGAAAAGATATAGGAGAACAGTTGAAAAATCTGTAGCCTTCAGAGAAGTACGTCTACGTCGTTATTTAATTAACTCTTTGGTTAGCTATTACCGTCAAGTTGAACATTCATGTACGGTGTATACTATTAGGTTATTCTGATAGCTACGTACAGATTGATAACGGAAGCTCATAGTTAAATAAATAATAACAGCTAATTAACTCAAGTCAGATATTTATTAAAATTAATATTTGACTTTTCTCATTAAATAACCTTTTTTTAATAACTTGACAAGATTAAAGGTGTACTATTAACGGAATTGGCGTATAAGTAAATACATATGTGACTCTTGCATAATTTAGTACATCCATACTTATATATAGCCCTTCTAAAGCGTTTTTCTTAACGCCCCCTTAAGAGCCATAATTGCTTGAGCTAATTACGTAATATAGATATGAACAGTAAGGCACTTCTCAATTTTCTTGTAACTGTAACTATAATGAGAGTATATGTTTGAATGCGGGACAATTCAGATTATTTAACAGAATAGGGACTAGTAGATCTCCGAAGGCCACTTTACTATTGTTTATGTATGCGGTTTTAGATTTTATTATGTGTCTAATATCACATATAAATTATCTAAAAGTAGCTACTCCAGCGGCATTTGTATGTTTGTAAATGGAATACCATACATTATATTTGTGTAAGTCTGACGATTTTTGCAACTCACTCTCAGATGGTAGCATATTTTTTTTTTCAAATTTCTTAACTTATATATTTTGACTGGTATAAAAAATATTTTTTTAAATTATAGTGTATATGTGTAAATGTTTTCTAAAGTATAAGTAATACTGTTGTAGAATTTAATCAAAATTCGTTCAGTAGTTTTTGCAAAGAATAACATACATCTGTTCTCACACACTTTTTCGTTTATTTATATTAATAGGATTTAAAAGTCTTTTTAGTTTAAAAAAACTTATATATGTGATATTCTAAACAAATCTAATATTTTAATACTCGAATAGGAGGCGTGTCAGCGTGTCATCTTTTCCAGGTACTGATAATAGTTTAAAAAAACTTATATATGTGATATTCAAAACAAATCTAATATTTTAATATTCGAATAGGAGGCGTATGTAACAATCTTTTCCAGGTACTGAAAATATTAATTCTGTTTTATTCTTCAATTACCCAGTTAATTGATTATTCTCGTTAATTTGTTATAATATCACTTATTTTCCTTATTTAATATATGTCGGGGCAGCGATAAAATGACGTCCATGTAGAAGCATGACGTCATCCATAGTGACGTCATGGTTATGATTTGATCGATTAATTCACCAAGAACAATCAAATAAAACGTTAACCGATACAGATACATAACACTGACTATAGTTACGACGAATAATCCTTAGGTGTGATTAGCCCAACTGTCTGAGCGTGTATATCCGACCTCTAATCGTCAGTCGCCTTTTAAGGCATCAATATATATAAACAGCCGATACCTCCAACCAGTGGCGTCTCACACCGGGGTAAATAATGAACAGCTGATAACTTCAACCGATAGCGTTTGAGGTCATTAGTAACACCCCCGATATATAGTCAATAGCGCGGTGTAGAAGGTCAATTGTGGCTCCCCCAATATATACATAAAAATGTTGTCTTCTTCACTTTTAAACTATTTAGTATATTTCAAAAATTTCTTAAAAATGATTTTCTAATAATTATTTAAATGAGGTTAAAGTTATCACATCAAAATAATAAGGTCAAGTGGTAAGAGTATGAGAAAAAAAAGCTATTGACGCTCTCAGCTACTCACAAAAGCTAAAATGGCGATTGGCTGGGTATGTAGCGAGGCTCAGCGATAACCGCTGGACCACAAAGACAACATCATGGGCAGTTCCATCAGGACAGAGAGAAACACGAAGATCCAATGCATGCTGAGCAGATGATATAAAAAAGTAGCAGGTACTCAATGGCCGCGAGCGGTTGATAATAGATAATACTGGTCATCTCTGGAGAAGGCCTTTACCTTTCCTTGAGAAGGTTTTTGCAAACAATTGTTTTCTTTTTTTTGTGTACCATAATTAGTAAATAAGTTTAAAATGTGAATAATTCTATATGCACATTGCTACTAACATTATTATACGAGAAACAATAAATAAAATGCTTCTTTATTTTTATTTATTTATTTACTTTATTTAAAGTTATCACACTATGCACTCTCTATATGGTGCAATCCAGCTTCAGAGAAGTATGCGCAGGGATGCAACAAGATTGCAACAGAACCAGTTCTATAAAGGTAAGCACCTGGCATCCCGGAGTACAGTTAACCTGTAATCCCACTAACATAAAAATGCGCTTATGTGCCACCTGGATAAACGTGTATATGTCACCGTGTAAACTAACACAGATGCCTAGATATGTGGTAATGGGAAAACGGATCAACATTGAATGGTTTTTAGAAAGACTTGTAAACGTTTAATTTGTTTATTTAAGATTTAAGTTACTAGCTACCCCTCTCCGACTTTACACGGGTGTACTAAAGAATGAAATTAAATTAAATACTCTACCATACTATGTGATTGAATAAAATCGAAACTTAACTACTAAACTTTTTTTTAAAACCGACTTAAAAAAACAATAAGGCACTAAAAAGCGAAAAATAACTAAATTATTAAATTTAATGAAAAACGTTACTATTGCGCTACCTAATCTCCTTAAAATCAGCGCTAACCCAAATTTGTGATAGGTAGGAAAATTGATATACTACTAGCGGGCCCGGCGAACGTTGTCCAACCCTGATAATAAAAAAAAAACCTAGACAAATTATATATTTAAACCTTCCTTGCAAATGACTCTGTATACTTAGTTTTTGAGTTTATTGCAAACAGACAGACGTGGCAGAGGACTTTGTTTTATATATTATGATACAATACGCAGGGCGCGATAGTGGACCTAAACTTTATAAGTAGATGTTATGAATATTGGTTGGCAAGGACTTCAAAAAGATTATTAGGTAGCGCATATACTAATATTTTTTATTTAATTTAATAATTTAATTATTTTCTCTCTTTATAGTGCCTGATTGTTTCTTAAGTGTTTTTTTTATTGAAGTAGGATTATTCTTTTTTGTAAATTTTTTATTATATGTAAAGATATTTCAACTAAAAATTTTTACTTTCGACATAAAAACTATTAATATTTTGTATTGATGAGCGTACATAGTTTCAGCAATTTATTTTTATTTATGTCGATTCAAATACAGGCTGTTCTTCGTTTCATACATAGAAAACATGGAACTGTGAATGTCTCAGAGTTTGAAATCGCCAATACGTCGTGGACTGGCGTAATGATGCCCATTCCTTCCTTTGGGAAGATGCCTGCAGTGGTTATTTGACAGGCTGATAATGATATATATATTTTTATATCATAGGTGGCAAACGAACAGGCGGCTGACCTGATGTTAAGTGATCACCGCCGTCGATAGATACTAGCAACACCAGAGGAGTCGCAAGTGCGTTGTCAGGCTGTGTTTGGGGGAACGGGAATGGAGGGGAAGGTGAAGGGGGAGGGGGCTTCCGGCGCTCTCACTGACCGAACGAAAAGAAGCAATGTTACTTCACGTCGGTGATAATATACTCCATTTTCACTGAAAAGACCGTTAAAACACACAAAAGTATCAAATAAAGAGCGATGACTTAATGATTTTTTATATAATTTAATTACACCAGTATTTAACCACATCCTATTAATCATAACGATTCAATAGTAGTTTGCGGCTGTTCTGAATCATTAATTGTGAAGAAAAATTGTAACTGTATTTTAATAAACATAATTGTTAAATAATAACACCTTTATTAAATCAACTTATTAAATAATTAGCTGACCCGTGTCCACTTCGTTGGGTGGTAATAGGCATTATCAAGCTACAACTTTTCTCTAGAACTCAATCATATATCTCTCATCGTTTAGTTTTTTCTCCGACTTACTTTACAAATCCGGCTACCACAAAAAAGTCTTTTCATTTTTTGGGTTAATATATAGCCTATGACATTCACAAATAATGTGGCTTTATATTGGTAAAAAAATTTTCAAAATCAGTTTAGTACTTCGTGAGACTACTCCCTACAACGTCACAAACTCACAAAATTTACCTCTTAACCTCTAAACTCAAAAACTACTGAATGGAATATCATACGATTTTCGACAGTAGATAAAGTGATTCATGAGCAAGGTTTGGGTATATAATTTGTCAAGGTTTTATTAGCAGGGCGGGACAACATCCGCCGGGACAGCTAGTAATATATAATATATAGTTATATTATAACTGGTGTTATAATAAGTATCTGTTGATTATTCACCACTAAATTTTTTAACTGAAAGTAGTTAAATTTAGCAGAATGGTAGCTTAGATCCTGCTGACATAGGTTGCGTTTAATCCTGAAATATATTGAAAAAGTAGGAGATAAAGTCACGAAAAAAGCTTATTATTCAAAAGTAGAAATGTTTTTACAAGTAACTTCTATCGTAAATGCTTCCTTAAATTATGATACGAATAAAAATATTAACCTACGTAAATATAGTAGAGCCACGCTTCAGCTATTACAGGTTTCAGTATAAATGGGTTGGCATCCCGGGGTAGTACCACTCGACACAAAGAAACACCGACGTGAAGTAACAGTGCTTGCATTGTTGCGTATCTTTCGGTCAGTGAGAACGCCGGATACCCACCTCCCCTACCCCACCCCCATTCCCTCTTGAACTTGCGACTCCCCTGGTGTTGCAAGTGTCTATGGACAATGGTGATCATTTAATATCAGGTGAACCAACTGTTCGTTGGCCTCTTATGATATAAAAAAATATATATATGTATAGCGATACTGTCTTCATGGTGCTCGATATAACCCAACGATGGAATGAATACGGTGTTTTGAATACCAGAACCTTTATAATATGGAAAGAAGTCTGATCTATTTTATGACAAACCACCTACTTACCTATATTAAATGAGTTCTATGTACAGCAGGTGGCGCTTTACCGTTGCCCTGTACTATAATTCACCGAGACCTTTTTAAAATGCACGACTATTTGACTGAAATATTTGTTGTTCATTGCAATATTTTTACTTTTTGAAATCATAGGAAGAAAAAAGAAAAAACACATGAGAGAATGTGAGCGTGTTATATGGATCCGAGTGCTGGTCTACGTAAGATACGGATGAGAAAAGATTACTACAGAGATGCGAATGTTAAGTTACGACAGAGATGCGAATTTCAAGATGGACGTGTGGTGTAACTAGAATGGATAAGATTATGAATGAGTATGTCAGAGGAATTTTGAAGATAGCACTAGTGGCAGAGAAGGTGCGAATGTTAATATGGTACGGGATATTATAAAAGATGAAAGTCATGTAACTGGAAAAATGAGAGATACGAATTTCAAGATGGACGTGTGGTGTAACTAGAATGGATAAGATTATGAATGACTATGTCAGAGGAAGTTTGAAGATAGCATCAGTGACAGAGAAGTTGGGGAGTAATAGCTTAATATGGTACGGGCATATTATGAGAAGAGATGAAAGTCATGTAACGAGAAAAGTTTTAAGCCCATCTCCTATTGCACAAGTCGGCGGACGAATAGGAGAGTAGAGGAAGACCGGTTTGTCCCTCAAAAGATATGGAGCCCGCGGTACCTTCCGTGTGAAAAACGATGTGGTGTAAAAGGTGTGAATACTGAGATGACATCCGCCCCCCACACAAGGGACTGTGGTAGACTGAAAATTTGTTGTGCGAGTCGGACATAACCCACTCTACTCCCCCGGGAGGGTGGATATCCATAAGGGACTTCCCCGTTAAAAAAAAAGAAAAAGGTAAGAATCATTACACATAAAAATTTTTTCGAGAGATATAATTTAAAATCTGTAATATTTTCTAAGAGATTATTCATTGAAATGTTATATTGTGTAGGCATTTTGATCTACATTACATGTCAGATGTAACTAAAGCATTTAATTGGATAAGGTTCAATACTACACTACACAAAATTGTGTCACAAAATTTGAACTTCGTTCTCGGTGTATAAAAACTGGAAATTAAAAAAACATTAAACATGTTATATGGACGATTAAAACTGGATTAAGCTCGTTTTGAAATTGTAACGATGCATATATCATCATGGATTGTTCTATAGGCATTTTTAAAATGTACAGCACTGTAGTACATTCTTTTTATGTATCTCATAAGGTTTTAACATACGCGTGGTTATGGTGGTAGAGCCACTTAAGCCGGACCAAAGGGAGATGGGCCGGGGAGCCCGTCTCTCCATTGCACTGGTTTGGCCGTCTGGGAGACAGTCGGGATGTACCAGGCTGTCTCTCTTTAGCACGGGAGGCTCAGGATGAGGCTGAGCCCGCTGCCCGGAGCGACATGGTTGCTAGCTACCTCGAGCCCGTGTCGCCCCAACAAGGCAGTAGAGGTACATCGGGGGTTTTAGTCCGTGGGAGTCGGACATAACTCACTCTCTCCCCCGGGAGGGTGGGTATCCATAATGGATATCCCCTCGTCAATAAAAAAAAATAATGGTGGTAGAGCCACGCTGAAGCTATTACTGGTTTCAGCATGAATGGGTCTGCTCGCCCGGGGTAGTACCACCCGACACACAGAAAATCGACTTGAAATAACAGTGCTTGCCTTTAAAAAAGAAAGAAAAAAGAAATATATAAAAAAAAAAAAAAAAAAAAAAAAAAAAAATAATGATAGGGAATAAGATGAAAAAGGAAGAAAAGAAAAGGAAAAAAAAAAAAAAAAAAAAGAAAGAGAAGGAAAGGGGAAAAAAGAAAGGAAAAATAGAAGAAAATATGTGGGGGGGGGGGAGAGGGGTTGGGAGGGGGATGGAGAATAAATAGTAATAATATAAACTCAAAAGCCAGAAATATGATATAAAAAGGGATTTTTGTAGGGAAAAGGGAAGAAATAAAAAAAAAAAAAAAGAGAAAAAAAAATAAAAGAGAAAAATAAAAAAAAAAAAAAAAAAAAAAAGGAAGAGATATATAAATTTAAAAAAAAAAAATAAATACTACGTATATCAGAAGAAGAAATAAATATGAAAAAATGAAAAGAAAAAAAAAAAAAAGACAAAAGAGAAAGATACACCAAATATATCAATAAAAATAAAAAAAAAAAAAAAACAAAAAAAAAAAACCAAAAAAGAGTAAAAGCAAAAAAAACAAGACCACTCAACAAAGACACAGTAGAAGAAAAATAAAAATATTAATAAACAAAAAACGAATGGGAGATAATTAGAAAAAAAAAGATATTATGAGAAATTTAAATAATATATAAATATAAAAAAAAAAAAAAGTATGAAAAAAAAAAAAGTTGCGTTTCGTTCGGTCAGTGAGAGCGCCGGAAACCCACCTACCCTTCCCTCTCTTTTCCCCTCCCCTTCCTACTCCCTCTACCCTTCCCCCCTTTCCTCCCAAACACAGGCAGGCAACGCACTTGCGACTCCCCTGGTATTGCTAGTGTCTATGGACGGCGGTGTTCACTTACATACATCAAGTGATCCGCCTATTCGTTTGCCTTCTATGATATAAAATTTAAATGTAACTGAAAAATGCATTATTATCTGTAACGTAGTTTAGAATAACTAAAGGAAGACATAGTCACACGTGAAAAACAACATTTATCTATCTTCTATTCCATATACTACTACTATATAATGAAAACACAGTTTCTTTTAGGCTTGATCGGGTCAAAACTACTCCACTGCATGAAGTTACTGACATTGCAATCATTCGTCTCAACAGTTGGACTTAAGTTCCAAAGGAATGCACCAATGTTCAG
>AP028450.1:109500-311108 GCA_036509395.1 Antheraea yamamai | reverse complement strand
GCGGCTCTACAAGGTTGAGTAGCATGTACGATCCCTTGCCGCCCCCACACAACGGTCTGTCGGTACACCGTGGGGTTTTAGTCCGTGCGAGTCGGACATAACCCACTCTCTCCCCCGGGAGGGTGGGTATCCATAAGGGATTTCCCCACGTTAAAAAAAAAAAAAAAAAAAAAAAAAGGAACTACTGGGCCGATTTGAATAATTCTTTCAGTGTTATATAGCTCATTCATTGAGAATGGTTATAGGCTATATATCATCACGCTAAGGCCAATAGGAGCGAAGCACAGATGAAAAATGTTTCAAAATCGAGATGTTTTTTTTTCTTTTTGAGAGCTTCTGCGTTAGCCCAAAGTAGTAACTATTACTACGTGGACGATGTCGCGGGCAGGGGCTAGTTAGTATATATATCTTAATATATATATTTCTTGTGTGCGTGTGTATGTGACTGAACTCCTTCTAAACGGCTGGACCGATTTTGATGAAATTTTTTGTGCGTGTTCGAGTGGATCCGAGAATGGTTTAGATTCACAATTGGACCCGGTAGGTGGCGCTGCAGTTGACTTTTAGGATTTTTTTTATTATCAAGGCAGGACAACGTCCGGCCGGTCCGCTAGTATATATATATATATATATATATCTTAATATATATATTTCTTGTGTGCGTGTGTATGTGACTGAACTCCTCCTAAACGACTGGACCGATTTTGATGAAATTTTTTGTGTGTGTTCGTGGAGATTCGAGAATGGTTTAGATTCACAATTGGACCCGGCAGGTGGCGCTGCGATCGACTTTTAGGATTTTTTTTGTTTTCAAGGCAGGACAACGTCCGCCCGGTCCGCTAGTATATATATATGTTAAAAAGATGTATCTGATCGAGTTTCTTGCCGGTTCTTCTCGATGACTGGGTTGTTTTTGGAACCGGTGGTAGTTTAAATCTCTAGTTTTTTTTTTATATTATCTATGGTCGAAAGTTACTTTCGTTTTAATTAAATGAGAAAAACATTGGTGTGTGAAAGTTGATACTATGACTAGAAGTGTACAGGAGTGATAAATCCGTTATTATTTCCCAAACCCTGTAGTTTTTCTGAGTTGAATACCTAAATATTTAATATACATAGGATATCGTTATACAGTTTATAACCTAAAAGATTTAAGAAAAAAAATTCGTTGCTGTTTGACCGTGTCTAAATGATGATATTTTTCCCATTCATTTAAAAAATGAAGTTTTTTCCACTTAGAAATGAATTTTTATCTTACTTGTTTTGTTGACTAACTTACCAAATATTATTAATTCTCCATTTATGATTAATAATAACATAATAAATTATGATAAGGTCGTCAAATATTTAAGTTGTATATTCTGAAGTCAAAATTTAACTTCACAGTTTTTTTTCTAATAAACCGGTCACCCTAATGTATACATATAAAATATATAAAGTAGTATATTATAAGTGATAATCCTATGGACATTGAAGAAATACTATTTTTGCAACATTGTTAACGTAATATTTCTTATAAAGAAACCAAAACGCATTCCTCTTTTATTTTCATCAAATCCTAATGTTTTGAATGCTAAAACAGTAGGTACCTGAAAGAACAAGCATCCAGCAATGAAACCCCCATCTAAATCGAATGAGTAATTTCTAAGAGAATCGTAGACATACAAACATACATACAGATAATGCCGACAGCAATACTGAACCTCATTTTTTGAATCGTATTAAGGAAATACTCAAAAACATTTGCAACCCTATCAGTATAAACATAAGATTCAAATTGTTTTGTCGGCCACTCGTTATACTAGTATTACGCCGCACGCGCCGACGACCTAGCGCCCTTTCATAAATGCCGCCAAACACACCGCGCCTGCGCCTAGTTGAATTTTTTATTTTGTATTTAATAAAAATGCGTATTTATGTAATAAAATATATAAACAGTCATTATTTTATGGAAAAAACTTGTAATGCTTTATCTTTTCATTATGCCATAGCTGATTTCTGTCGTAATCTAATCTTTTAGGCATATAACTTATACAAAACAATTTAGGTATTTCACATCTGCCAGGCGTCCCGTGACGACTCAACTTTTTTAATTACAGCTGGTGATCCTCACTCACTTCCATCAACCTATAAGAGACTAACTAAAGGTTCATGGATCTCTTCCCAAAGGAAGGTATAGGCAGAGTGACCACGCTAGCCCACAACCTATAGGCGATTTCAAAATCCGAGAAGTCCATAGTTCTACTTTTTTTATACATTGATCAGGTTCGGGTTTCCTCACGATGTTCTCGTTCACTGTCAACCAATAGTGTTACCAATTTAAATTAGTACATGACGTACGCGAATTCCGAAAATTTCGTTGTTACATACCTGGGTTCGAACCTGCAAATTCATCAAAATGCCTTTGATTGATAACCTTGACATTTCACTGGTCAAACCATTCAACAAAGTTAGGTAGTTTTGACGTTCATAACCACCACCTTCTCAGGGCCTTAAAGGAATAAAAAAGTGTGTGTGTACTTATGTACACGCGTTAGAAGTTATACATACTTCTTTGGCGTAACAAGATAAAAATCTTTTCAAAAATTTTATCTTTCGCCTTGTCTCGCCTTATCTTTTATCTACGTTTGTAGAAAAAACGACACTAACAATAGAAAAAAGGTATTTAATACATTGAAACTTTTAATACAAAGAAATACAAACAACAAATACAAAGAAACAAAATGTTGACTATAGCTAACTTCAGGGTGTCGGTTTTTCGTGACGGTGTGTGCGCGCATCGTAAAATTTTACTCTCATCATTTTTCCCTGACGCGCCAAAATAAGTGTAACTTCAATAAAATATTTTTGGTTTTGATATTAAACCCCAGAACTACCCGCTTTACATCAAAATCGTCACACGGCAATTAACATATTTGTGTCTCGATTAATACTTTCAATGAATTTGATTTATATAACTAAAGAAAAACAGTTATATGGTTTATAATGTTTCGATTACGCAGGAAATCGTAAATCACGAGACGGTTTTGTTAAACTAACTGAACTAAATATTAACTATTTTGTATAACAATATTACTGAAAAGTTCACCAAGGTTACCGTCTTTTATTTGATAGAGCTTCATTGAAATACAAAGGTATATAGAAGTCAAAATTAACCACACAAAAGGTTCGATTACGTAAACGTGATCGTTGGAAGTAGAAATTTCGACGGTGATATGTGGTCCGAAAAACCGGATAAATATTTTCAGTCGTTTTAACAAAGACAATATCTCCAAAAGTTGCATAACTCCCTAACACTGCATAAATTTGAGAAACTCTAGAATCAGAAGAAAATCATAGTAACAAATAAGGTAGCATAGTGACTTGTTTATGCGTGGGAAAACACGCACGCTCTGAAACTTTATAACTTCAAATATTATAAACAAATAAATTAATTACAAAAATAGTTTTACTCATGCTTTGAAACGATATCGTAGTTCTAAATCAAATTGTAAATGCTTTCCAGAGATTTCCATCTTTCAATTTATTGGGTATATAGGGCGTGCGAAAGGACAATTCTGTGTTGGCCTCCAAAGTGAATAAAAGACAGACAGACGCGGTAGGGGACTTTGTTTAGTACTAAGTAATGATATATATATATAGTTATAATATCATTGGTAAAACTATCTATTGCTCACTAATTTGTTAGTGTTAATGTAAACCTAGCCTGGTGCTTTTTTCTTTATTACAGTTACCCTATATTCTTCTATATAACTCTGAATTTGAAACGTGCGTGCAAACCTTCATAACTATTGGTTGAATTGTTAAGGTGTGAAAGCGTTACAAATACACAGACAAACACATTCGCATTTATAATATAACGAATAGGTTAACCTGATGTTAAGTGATCACCGACTCCCATAGACACTAGCAACACCAGAGGAGTCACAAGTCCGTTGCCGACCTTAAAGCCACTTTCATGTTTGGGGGAGGTGGAGAGGAGGTGGGCTTCCGGCGCTCTCACTGACCGAACGAACGCAACAATGCAAGCACTGTTACTTCACGTCGGTGTTTCTGTGGGTCGGGTGGTACTACCCCGGGCGAGCCGTCCCATTCATGCTGAAAGCAGTAATAGCTTCAGTGTGGCTCTACCACCTACATTAGTCAAGATGTTGGACAACCTAACTTCTATGTTACGAAACTGTGAAGACGAGATAAGGTTAATTCTTTGCAAGATTAAAAACGAAAGTTGTCATCGAAATAATATTTAACTCGAAATGTTATGCAGACTTCAGTAATACGCATTTTGTTATGCGAATAGTAACAAAGTTAATCTCAAGGATTTCCTTGGTTATTTAGTTATTGTGCTTATTGTTATACAGGTAACAATGGACGTCTTTGTTAACTGTATTGTATGTGTATTTTGTTGATATCGGCGTAATAGCCCTCTATAATTACAATATTATTTAGTTTCCATTGAAATTGTTCTAGATTTACTTCGAAGGCTTCTTCCATCGCGAGTGCTTTGTTGTTTCATGTTTCTTACATCGTTGTATAATATTTTTAATTCAATTTTAAGTAGCAGTTACTCACGACTTCGTTATTGTAAAAATAGATTTCCTATATAAAAAGAATTGCGTACGTCAGTTTATACACGCGGAAGAAGTGGTGTAAGGGGTGTCGAATAACATTACAAGACTTGAGACACCCAAGCCAATCTCACCTGCACGCGGTGCACTCTGCTGAATAACGAACGAGGCAATGGCGAAAGCGAGGTGGTAAGATTTTACAGTCCGACTGAGTCGCAACCACCATATATATGGCGAAAAAGCCCGTCATAGTGATTCGCTTCTGCGGGTCGCGTTTCGGGATCAGCCTGTGCATATTCAACTTTTCGCAGGCCGGCATGACAGCAGCGATCGGTGCTGGATAGTGTGTCTCTCGGTGGTCGCCATTGTTTTTGGATTGTACTGTGCTTACCATCGGGTATAGTGCAGTCACTTCGCCGTGGTACAATAAAAAAATAAATAAAAAAAGTGAAACTTCTTTAGCTGATATGTGTTAAATTATATACTCGTATATATGACAATGGTCAGAAACGATACACTTAACGAAGTCCCATTATATATGTACTTATAATCTAAAGAAGTTCCTCTTTCTCCGCGTGTCCACACTGATACGTGCAATATTTTTTCTTAATTTTCGTAGTCAATTCACTCAATAGAACGACCAACCCGGATTTAAAAGCTGAAACGGTATCGATGTAGATAGTACAAATGTTACAAACACGTGAACGTGGACAAAGTACACAATGGCACGTGTCAGTATATAATTGAACTATAGGCTACATAAATTAGAATAGATAGAACACGTTTCACAGCCAATTGTACCTGAAGAATAATTATATGCTACAGTCTCATCTTTATATAAATATAATTGATAAAGGTCACTTCAAAACTACTGGGCAATCTTCTTCAATTATTTTTTAAGTGACTTTCAGTTATGGGAAGGTCTTTAAAATGCTGATCCGCAATTTTTTTGTGTGACGAAAAGTGGTGGGTAAACACTGTGTTGAGTAAAGTGGGTGCAGTGTCTCGCTTACTTTCGGGTGTTGGAGAACAATGAGACATACACTCTTCTCGCTTTCTTTTTGTAGGTTTCAACCTTCTACCATGTGTAAATTACACACGTGTATTGTGTAAATTTTTGTTATTAACTTATAAGAGATTCACTGCAGGGCCATAGATCTCTTCCCGAAGGAAGACATGGACATAATCACCACGTTACCCCACGACGTATTAGTCATTTCAAAATCTGAGAAATCCACAGTTCTATGTTTTCCCACATAGCACTACAATGATATTTTCCTTCACCGTCAGCCGATAGTATAACCAATTTAAACTAGGAAATGTACGCGAATTCCGAAAAATCCGTTGGCACAAGCCAGAGTTCGAAACTGCGGACATCGTATTGATATTCCACTGATATACCACAACGACTACCTACATCTATACGTTATATAACATATATTATATTAATTATTAATATTAACAATTAATATTATAAAGAGCTTAAGTTTGTCAGATTGTAACGTTGTAGAGTCTAATATCTGAATCTATTAAACCGATTTTGAAAATTCTTTTACCAATAGAAAGCCACGTTATTTGTGAGTGTCATAGGCTATATATTAACCCGAAAAATGAAAAGACTTTTTTGTGGTAATCTGCTGTGCAAAGTAAGTCGGAGAAAAAACGGTCGAAAGAAAAGGTCTCTTACGAACGCTACCCTAACGATGAGAGATATATGATTGAGTTCTAGACAGAAGTAAGTCACAAAAAAATAGTTTTTATTAATGTTTACCGCGCAACGAAGTGGGCACGGGTCAGCTAGTACTATATATTTATATAGAAGAAAGTAAACAGACTGGGACGCATTAGGATATGATTTAATATGCCCTTGATACGTGAATATTTTCAAATCAGATAAACGTTCTTATGTGATATAATTGAATGTTGATAATATAAATAATTATGTAAGTACGTGATAAATCATATACGGATATGAGAACGAATAAAACGCGTTATGTCACGATTTATTTCAAGATAAGATCAAATATGTATCGCAGATAAGATTATGAAATGGAACGTCTGTCTGTTCGCTTTTTGTTTATTTTATTCCATAAAATAAATCACTTTCTTTTACAAATAACAAGAAGGTAAAACAGTACGGAACTTTAAGTAAAAATACCATTGATCTAGAAGTGGGATTGACAGTATTTTTTTAACCAACTGCACAGAAGGATAGTAGTGTTTTCCGAATGTACTACGGTGGTCTGTTTTTATCACGCTTTTATTAGCTTCACCTGCATGTATGTATGTAACCGACCCCTTTGAGCTCGATTTTGTCCTACTTTGAACGATCAGATTTAATTCAAACTTTGCACACCTGTCAAATGTCGATGACAATGCAATAATCCGAAAAAAAAAGTTGATGCGTCACTGTTAATATAAGCACCTCCAGATATCAGTATTTTTATCATTTTTTTGTCACTTTTTACAAAAATATACATTAATTTCTAATTTACACTATTCTTAATCCAAATTTATTAAATTTTATTTTCTGTTTTTTAGTTGGATTTTTTATGAAAGCGTGTTTTTTTAGTTTTTTTAAACTATTATTTATTATGGTACACCCCGTAACATTTGATGCATTTTAATATTCGACATTTCGATTTTGTGTGAGTGACGATTAAAATTGCGATTTTTTTGGTCTTCTCATGGAAACTTTCTTCTTCTTCTTCTTCTTACCCTTATCCCACCTAAGTAGGGTCGGTACAACATGTTTGTCATGTTGTGGTATATGATTTGGCTTAATGTTTACAATCGGCCGCCTGCCTGACATCAACCCTCCTTGGGATTATTTTGTTGTACCACTATATGTTTATGGTTATTATACATAGTTACGAAGTCTGATAGGATCTTTTAACTTTACAATTTTTCTCTGGGCTTTAGCTTGGGTGGGCTATTCATAGTTTCTGTTTGAGCGGCACTGTTTGAAGTTCTTCAAGACATGGTTTGCTTGCTATATTGTCATTTTTAGGTAACAGAAAACTAACAAACTTTAGACTGTTTCCGACGACAACATTTTCGGTATTTTTTTTCAGGATTCACAGTTTCAGAGGTTTCTCGGTACTTCCAACTACGCATTCTATTGTGCCAATATTTTTCTCATGGAAACTTTATATAAACGTAATGAAAATTATCGGCGTAGGACTAATCTTATGGCTTATTACAAAATGAAGTTCCTCAAAGACCATAGTTTTTTTAAATTTCCATATCTCAGTACGGCCATTACTTCCATCATCTGTCATCTTCGTTTAGGCAATACTTGTAAACCAGTGCTGTTTGGCTAAATTAAGGATTAGGAATCATTCCCTCTGCGAATGCGGCCTAGACGACGGTTCTCCAGATTATATATTCTTTAATTGGTCGAGAAGCAGATTCTCCCTTTACGATGTCCTCCCTCCTTATATTCCCCTTCCTACTAACCTTACGTGTCTCTTAGCGTTAGTAACTATTATTTATTATTATTATACTATAGTATTATTTATTAAAATTAACAAAATCAAACTTTAATCAGGTTGTCTATATCTTAATTGTTATGTACCTAACTTTACATATATGTATATTGGTGGGAAGTATACAATAACTCGGTCCGAATACAAACTAGTTATCTAGTTTTTCGAATTACATTTTTAATTGCTCCCCTTCGTTTATGGCACTACCTGCCACAGACAGCGCACTCTCTGTATCTACATGACATTGGCGTAATTGTCTATTACTAACATAAATTAAAGAAGAAGCAGAAGATTCGATGCAGAATTTTTCATAGACGCTTCTAGGCTACTTAATTTTTCAACTCGATTGACTATATCATACCATATTTTACCATACATTTTAATACTCTACAAAGCGGGCGGGACTCAGCTAGTATTTAGAAATACCAACTTAATTTGACCTGCAAAATGTTTTTGGCGTATGTTATTTTTTTTTATATTATAGGAGGCAAACGAACAGACGAGTCACTCGATGGTAAGTGATCACCGCCGTCCATAGACATTAGCAACACCATGTTATTTATAAAAATCTATATTTTACAATCACTTAATACATTTATGAAGAAAACTAAGGCGTATAAAATTATAAGCACTCGAACTGAGCGGAAAATCCTAGTGAAAGATATTTTTTTAATAAATTTATCTATCACTGGAAATAATAGATAAGGATATAAAAATAATACAATGCTAGTTTATTTAAAACGGTGACGTTATTTATAAAATAGAAGAGATTGTATGAGTGGCTTTACGAAAGGGTTATGTTTTGTTATTATTTAAATACTAGCTGTGCCCGCGACTCCGTCCGCGTGGAACCTAACGTAATAAAACAGTGACTAATAAAATCACTTGAATATATTAAGTTCATTTATTTATCTACTTTTCTCTCGTACTTAAGTCGCGTCGTCATTAAAATTACAATAACTTTTGATAGAGTGAACCGATTTTAATGAAACCAAGACTAAATGTTACTAGAGGATATGCTTTATGATTTTCTTGCTAAGGTCTTATCATGAACGCAATATTTAAGCAGTGATGCGTGTTCATACACACAGACAGACTTTTCTAAAAATGATTCAAATGTATTCTATTACTTAATCCTAGACACCTGCAACACTTTAGATTTATATTCTCATTATATCTACCACATGTTACCTACTGAACATGAAGCGATGGTGGTTCAGTTAACAGCGTCTTTGGACACCGCATTGAATGACGTGAGTTCGAATCCTTGTGACGGATTCGGAGCTTTAGGTGAAGGAAATATCGCGACGAAACCATAGTATGGTGGTAGGGCTTTTTCTAATGTCGTCTGGTCAGCTACCACTGTCAAATTGAAAATCTGTCGCGAAGCACCTATTGGTGTGTTTCGGTAGCTGCATTTAAGAGCCAGTCCAACTCTAGGTTTTACGTGTTACATCTTGGACCACATCGTTATTTATGTCGTTACATTTCAAAATGAGCTAAATCCAATCTAAGCCGTTCCTCATATTTTACGTTATTTTTCAAGATATTCAAATTTTGTATACGTAAAAAAATTAAGATTATAAAAAAATATAAAAATCTTATGGACGGCAATATTTGAACTACGTTTTAATTGTATAAAAACTGAGAATCATAAAAAAAACAATTAAACATGTTATGTGAACGACTAAAATTGTATTTAGCTCATTATAGAAATGTAACGATGCATTTCAGTTTAAATCAAATTGTGATTAAACACTACAACTTATAGCCAATAAAAAAAAGTGTGTGTGTACTTATGTGCACGCGTCAGAAGTTACTACTAACTACTACTACTAGTACTAGTTACTAAGCGTACTTCTTTGGCGTAACAAGATAAAAATCTTTTCCAAAATTTCATCTTTCGCCTTATTCTACGTTTGTAGAAAAAACGGCACCAACAATAGAAAAAAGGTATTTAATACATTGAAAGTTTTAATACGAAGAAATATAAACAACAAATACAAAGAAACAAAATGTTGACTATAGCTAACTTCAAGGTGTCGGTTTTTCGTGACGATATGCGCGCGCATCGTAAAAATTTACTCTCATCATTTTTCCCTAACGCGCCAAAAGAAGTATAACTTCAAAATTGTGTGTGGTTTACACGCAGTAGAAGAAAGAAAGCGAGAATAGTGTATGTCTCATTGTTCTTCAATACCCGAAGGCAAGCGAGACACTGCTCGCACTCTACGCGATACAGTGTTTACTCCCACCTCTTTTCATGACACAAAAATTTGCAGGACAAAATTTGAAAGCCCTCCCATAGGTAAGTATGTAAGTATCACTTCTAAAATTGAAATACATAAGTTTAAAATAACTACCAGTTTCCACGCTCTATATAATAATTTTAGCATTTAATTCATATTAAATCTCTTTGATACAGTTTCCTGACATTTCACTATAATATCCAGTTACTGTCAATATCAATTTGACGTCAAAACTACAAACCGCCAAGAGTTCTGTATAATGAAAGAGCTGGGTCCAAATCCACGAGTAGGGATGTACCCGATATTCTCGTATTCGGATATTTGTTTATAGAAATCTGCACTAGCTGATATTATAATGGGTATTTGATTTCGTACACAGAGCTCAGTTCGGTAAAGGGATTTTTATATTACCACTAGCTTCTGCCCGCGACTTCGTCCACGTGGAATGGTCACTTCGGGCTTACGCTATCTTTACCTCGCGACTTCGTTTACGTAGAAGTTGAAAATATTTAAAAGTAATACGTACGTTAACCCTGACTTTGAAACATTCTTCATTGGTTCTCCGCTTCTATTGGTCTTAACGTGAACATATGTAGCTTTTCTCGATAAATGAGCTATCTAACAATGAAAGAAATTTTCAAATCGCACCAGTAATTCCTGAAATTAGCGCGTTCAAGCAAAGGAACTCTTCAGTTTTATAACATTAGTATAGATAAGTATAGCTAATTTTTTATTCATACTAACGACTCGACCCGATTTTGCATTAGGGCAATGTACTAATGTTGTATCGCAAGTGTTTCGACGATTTTTTAATTTTTTATTGTAGCTCGGCAAAGTGACTGTACTATGCCTGATGGTAAGCACAGTATAATCCAAAAACAATGGCGACCACCGAAAGACATACTATCCATCGCCGGTCGCCGCTGTCATGCCGGCCTGAAAGCGACCCAGTCAGGGACAGCCCCCCCGGTTGCTGGATATACACCGGCTGGTCCCAGAATGCGACACGCCCAAACGTACCACTATAGCGAGTGTTCCACTTGGTGTACGGTGGTCGCGATCCAGTCGGGTACAAACACCCTACCACCCCGCAAATTTAAACCCTTTTGGTGCTTTGATATTTACAATTCATTAAAATCGTAAAATCTACGCAAGAATTTTCACAAAAACTACATTTTTTATTGCGAATAATTTTATTCGAAGATGTTCCTTAAAACGATGTGTTTCTAACCCTCCAATTCTAATCTATATCAAATACCTGATGTAACGAATATATGTAATCGATGAGTATTAATACAATATTGATGAAAATAGCCAATTATTTCTCAATAATATATCAAAAATAAAAACGATTATTGTGAGTTATCCTTAGAAGACACACAATATCATCAAGGACCTTAATGTTGGTATTTTCCGTATCTACATTTCCGTAGTACATTATTTTTATATATCTCATAAGGTTTCGTCAGCGACACGAATATATGCGTCCGAATACTCCATATGACTTTATTAAAACTCATATTGTTTTCACTACTATAAATAGAAAACATATGTATTGTACGCAATACATATGTTACATATGTTACATATAAACTTTACGGAGAAAATGCTCTAAATGAAGATCTCAGAAAACACTCAGGCGGACGCGAAAAGATGCTTTTTTTGTTGTGTTTATGAATTAATAATATTGAATTCGGCATTGTCATCAGTGTGAAAGAAGAAACGCGGTCATTGTGTTTTCCATACAAATGTTATTTCCCTTCATAATGGAACTACAGCAAATAGTTCTGTACGATTTAATTTATACATATCGCTGTCATATTGGTACGTTCTAATAGCACTAAAATACTCCAATTATATCGCCGTTTTCAGACAAGTCGTAAACAAATATGTCGAATATAATAAATACAATAAAAATATACGTACATAGGAAAAATCCTTGTTATTCTAATTTTGAAAAAAAGAACTAAGATCTGTTCACTTATGAAGAAGCAACCAGGGGATATGAAATCTTGATTTTGATTATTTTATACAAGTCCGAAATAGAGTTTTGTCTCTCTTGCGCTCTGTATAAAGTCGAAGTAGACTGCGACAGCAATAGATTCATGTTTTAATCTATTTTTCATATTTCTTATAGACCGCATTTCCTTTTAAGATAATCAATGTAGAAAACAAAATTGTGTGGTTTTATTAAACCACGATGCGAGGGAAACTTTTTTTCGGATCGTAGGTAAACTGAAATTTTTTGGAAAATTATTACATTTAGGGTATTAAAATCTCGTTGTAAATCTTAACTTAATAATTGTAAAATGGGAATGATAATGGGATATCTATAGTAGACAAGATCCACCCATGGCCGTAGCTAGGAGGGGTATTGTGGGGCAATGCCTGACCTTGAAATCACAATGCCCTACCTTAAAAATACCAAAAACTAAGATAAATTATTATAATTAGAATGTTTGTTCATCATTTCAATTGTAGCGATAGGTATCTAAGCTTTCCCGAATATACCACAGTATGTGACATTCGAGGGCAGATCAATTATGATAATTTTTTTACTTCCGCCCTAGCTGCAACCAGTGCTGCCCTACCTCAAATTCGACTCTAGCTACAGTCCTGTATCTAACCATAAATTTTAATTATTAGAAGTACGGAATACATAATAAATACAATCGTTCAGATGACACGCATATTGGCGTTGGCTGCTCTGCCGAGTGCCTTTCAATTTACTCCTACTCAGCGGCTGGTGGTAATGCGACATGCGATAGATGAACTAAAAAAATTGAGGCGATTGAAAAAAGTTTCACTTTAAAAAACGAATATCCGTGTACGCGGATATTTAACACCGCGACAAGTTGCCACGTTCCATACCTATGTAGTTGTGTATATAAATTTCACGTGAATGTAAGTACTCGTGTCTTTGATCACGTGAATTGAGCACACGAGTGGCCTTGACCGTCACCAGTTCACGTTCAAATATTGTGTATTTATGTATTAAAATTTTTACATATATTTTTCTATTTACAACAGAAAGTAAATGACATTTTATCAGATGACTTCCGCAATAAATTCGTAGTTATAAAAACAATTCCTCCAAAAATTCAGTGTTTTAATTTGAACTTTAATACTTTAAACGTTTTAGCCTTTGACCATGATTTCATGGCTTCAAAGTTCGAACTAAAATATCGCAGAGGGTTATTAGACGTCCTTCTTATTCATATAAATCAAAGCGGCAGCTCCCAAATTTGTCTTCTTTATAAATGACCACCCCATAAATTATCTTTATATAAACCTACTTATTCTATAGCTCTTTTTTACATCGGGATATCCCTAACGGATATCCACTCTAGCCAGTCATCTGAAGGTATCTTATGTCCGATTCGCACGGGCTAAAATTCTATGGTGCCCCCTTACACCTTTTTGGTCGGGGAGTAGGGACTGCCGACTGCAACCGCTACCCCGGCTGGTGTCGGTCCCTCTTCAGGGGCCCATTCTGCTGTCCGAGGAGTCGAGATGGTAGACCCGTCAGAAGGGGGCGGGTGTTGTAACCCCACCGTGATGAACTGTTGGAGTCGCGCCGGCTCAACGCGCCTCCGCCACACGGGCCTGTGCAAAAACTGCCAGGACGACGGATGAATGCCTATATGGCCCTCAAATAGCAGGACTTTTTCCAACCTATTTGACACTCATAGTTATATCTTGCACAATTTAAACAATATCCTTATAGATTACAATTTACAAGTGTTATTCTGATGTATGTTGTGTTGCTAGGTCCCTAAGTGTTGTAGCGTGATATAACCCTATAACCTTTACAATAAATAATTTATATATATAATGGAAACATATTTCTTCATATCTGACCGGCAATTCCAGATAATACTTTCAAATTAAAAGAAAAAAATCTATTCAGTTTGTCCAATGGATATAAATAACTTGACTTCAACTAAAATTCAATAAAATATATTCAAAGAATACGCTCAATATGCGATACTTCACAATTTTCCTATTCAGTTACAATTCTAGAAGGTATTACCGCCACAATTAAAATAACTTACCATTCATAAAACAATAGACACGTGTTTGTCGAACGATGATAAAATTAAATGTAGAAATCTTTTATGTGCATATTAGAACGAAGAGACATTTCTGTTTATCTGAGTTGTTACGTTAGTTAGTTACGTTATTATCAAATGTCTTTCTGTGTCTTTAGCTAATAAACACATTTATGTGAACAGAGAATTATACAAGGTGACTGTTTACCACCCTTCAATCGTGGGTAGTTCATGGTCACATTTAATATATAAAATATAATATCAAACAAATACTAATAAACAACAAAGAGAACCTTAGTTAAAGTTTGTTCTAAAACTTATAAAAGTATGGAAACGATACTTTTAAACGTAAAAAATCACACCTAGCTTCAACGAACAAAATTCAAGGGGCGCTTTTCAAGGTTAATCATTACGTAACTGCTTATCGTGTGAACGCCGCTCGGTTGAACAAAGGGACGCGGGGTGCGGGTCGAGGTGCGAGACGCGGCCCGGGGTACGTGACAGGGCGTGATTCGTGATTACACCAGTTCGTTTTTACGTAAATCACCTGATGTAGAGTGTATATCAGTTTTGCGTTTCTCGAGATAATTAGGTCAAACATTAAGCACCTATTATTTTAATTGATTTAGAACGAGACACAGGGAATGAGTAACCTGTGAGAGTATTGCTACTATTTAACCAGTTATGCTTTTATTTAATCTTATTTAAGCTTAAGAAAACCATATAAGTAAACTCAAAAAGTAGTCGGTAGATCTCGATCAATTTTTGAAGTGATAACTTCTTTAGCTGCGTTAACCGTGTTTTTCAGAACTGGTGATAGCTTTGACGTTCATAAGCGCCTTCTTAGGGCCTAAATCGAATAAAGCATTTTTGTACTTTGATTTTTAAGATATTGTTTAAATTGGTCAAAATAGTCCTTAGTGTAAAGTGCATTGGAAAGAATCTTATTATTCTAGAGTAATCTCGGCGTGCGTTGTATAAACCATTTAAGTTATACGAATATAATGTATGGTCTTATAATTTATTAAGTAACGCAGATGAAGTCACGGGCGGCCACTGGTGTATACGTATATATAAAACTGAAGCATCTGTTGATTGTCCAAGGAAAATTTCGAAACGTTTATACTGTTTTCCCGGTAAACCAAAGACTTTTGAGATATTTAGGTAATTATTGTTGATTAAATAAAAGACTTTTGAGACATTTAATTAATGTTGATTAAATAAAAATCTTTTGAGACATTTAATTAATGTTGATTAATAAAAGACTTTTGAGACATTTAATTAATGTTAATTAAATAAAAATCTTTTGAGACATTTAATTAATGTTGATTAAATAAAAGACTTTTGAGACATTTAATTAATGTTGATTAAGTAAAAGACTTTTGAGACATTTAATTATTGTTGATTAAATAAAAATCTTTTGAGACATTTAATTAATGTTGATTAAATAAAAGACTTTTGAGACATTTAATTAATGTTGATTAAATAAAAATCTTTTTAGATATTTAATTAATGTTGATTAAACAAAAGAATTCTGAGGTTTATTATTAATGTTGATTAAATAAAAGACTTTTGAGACATTTAATTGATAATAGTTAAATGTCACAAAAGTCTTTTATTTACCGGGAAAACACTATAAACGTTTTGGAATATTCCTTGGATAATCAAGAGATGCTCCAGTTTTATATAACAACAAATATATTAATTATGTATGTAATAGCGGCCGCCCGCCACCTCTACTGCGTTTGAATCTTAATAAATTACATATATTATAATTATATAGATATAAGGCTAAGCATTAACGATAAAATTGATCAAAGTTGACTTAAATCGGTAAAGAGTTATAGAGATATCCAAGAACAATTTACAATTTAAAATACAATTTAAAAAATAGAAAAACACAATTCATGCAGAAATAAAACACGTAGGTACATATAATAAAACTATTTTTATAAGAAAAAAGTTTTTTTTTATGCTAAAGGGCAGCAAACGGGCAGACGGCCCATGTCATGGTAAATGGTTACCGTCGCCTATGGACACCTGCAATACCAGGGGTATCACTGTTGCCGGCCTTGAAGAGTGTGTTTCAATCCCTTTTTGAAGAGACCCATATCATAACTCTGGGGGAATACTGTACCGGGTAACCCATTCCACAACGTCAGCTTAGGTAGGCATAATGAAGATTCTGGAGAACCTTTCGGTTGTTGGTATTTTATTAGGTTTTAGAGTGTGTGGATGAGTTAGCAGCCAGAATCAAGAGGTACGAATTTCAAAGGTCTATAAGGTTACCATGTCAAAAAGTTCTTCAGAATATTCTCCATTGAACAAGCGGTAAAATACACATAGAGATCCAATGTCTCTGCGAAATTGTAATGACTCTACCTGCTCTAAGCTGTTATAAGCTACGAGCAACAACTAGCATTTTAAATACTCAGCAACCATGGCTTTACTTATGCAGAACTGTTGCTTATATTGCAAAGAACTCCAGAACTATTGAAAAGAAGCCCAGAACTCCCTAGAACTATTCAAGAATCGAAAGTTGTTTTATTTGCATACTTATATATATATGATGTGATTTTCAATGGGCTGCCATGGTTTTAATTATGCAGAATTGTTGCTTATATTGCAAAGAACTCAGAACTATTGAAAGGAAGCCCAGAACTCCTCTGTCACGAATTTTTTATGATGCGTGAAGTTGGCACCCCCATATGTCTTATGCCCTTATGGGGTCTTTAATACGCGGAACTATTTTTCTAAATTTCAGGAACTCCAGAACTATTTATTTGAATATCAGAACTCATCTTTGTTTCACGATTCCGATATCTTTGTATGTCAACTTCACAGACATTAGTTTTACTTCTTAAAACTTGGTCCTTATTATTTATTAATTTAGTATAATGTTTTAAGAAACTGCGATTATCACAACTTACTCCGCGTTTAGTGATGTGTGATGTGGGGTAAGCGGTTTTATATGTATGCGCAAGAAAGGGGAAGTAAATGTATTATTGTTTACATACAATTTCATAGGCAAGATTCTTATATCTTTACTATTAATTCGTTCTGTTAGTTTTACTCTGTACAGTGTGTAATACATATTGTTAAAATAATAATAAAAATAATGACGAAATCGCGGGCATCGCTAGTTAGACATAAGTTAACAGTGTTCTAAATAAAATTGTTGCGTACAAATGTCACAATGTTAACCTATTAAAAGTCAGAAGAGAAACATGAGACCCAGTTATGGACATCGGATAGAAATTCTCATGTATTATACGTAAATAATAAATTGTTATGAACAACAATATATTGAGTAACGATATGTGACAGATAAATAAATACAGCTCACTCACTTCATCGATTTACATTAAATATCGTCAAAGGACTTTGCACATGTTGGATTCATTTGTCTGACAAAAAATATCGGTATATAAAAAGTACGTACTACACTAAACGCTAAATGGGCTAGATTTATATGTATGTATACTAGCTGACCCGTGTCCACTTCGTTGGACTGTAAAGATTTATAAAAAACTACTTTTTGTAACTTAAATATAAAAGTTACACATATGCTGTCGCTGACATTTTGTAGGCATTATCAAGCTCCAGAACTTTTCTCTAGGACTTAATAATATATCTCTCATCGTTAAGGCAGCATTGTTAAGAAACGTTTTCGTTCAACCATTTTTTCTCAGACTTACTTTGCAAATCTAACTACCACAAAAAAGTCTATTCATTTTTCACATTAATTTATAACCTACTAGCCTCTGCCCGCGACTTCGTCCACGTCGAATAGTTACTTTGGGCTAATGCTAACACGCAGCGGAAGCTCTCGAGACGTAAAAATACCTCGATTTTGAAACATTCCTCATTGCTGCTCCGCTTCTATTAATCTTAGCGTGATGATATATAGCCTATAACCTTTCTCGATAATTGAGGTATATAAGACTGAAAGATTTTTTCAAATCGGACCAGTTGTTCCTGAGATTACCCCTTACCAAAAGTTTTAAGTCTGTCTTAAGTCATATCCCCACAATTCCAAAATGTAAGCAATGCGGTGTCTACTGTTCTAAACGAAATATTAGATATTTTATTAAACTAATTTATATCTAATAAATAATTTGCCAATGTTATATGATTGGTACTTTGACATGTTGATAATTTTTTACTTTTTATTTAAATAATATTTATTATTGCACCATAAAATGACTGCACTATGCCTGATGGTAAGCATAGTACAATCAAAAACAATGGCGACAAACTACTGATCACCGTTCACCGCTATCTGCGGGCCTGCATAAGTGTCTCATTACTTAGCATATTTTTTTTTTTCAAACTTGTTGGTTTCGCACAGAGGACAATTGAAACTGGTAATATAAAGGGAGAGAGGAGTGATCGCAATTTGATACAATTCACTATTCACTCCCTTGACGTGTTGCATGGGCATAATATTAAAGTCACCAATATTTGTTAGTCCAGATATAGATACAAGTCAGAGAGTCGTGGTAATTTCAAGGTCTGTTAAATGTCTTCAGATTAGCGATCACAGGCTTAGCAAAATTATCGAACGATTTGATTGCAGACTCCTTCTGCATCAAACCCAAAATATCGAATGGACACTTACGAAGATTATTACAAAGCAATATGTGCTCTAGTCTCTTCGTGCTAAACCTGGGACAATCTTGAAGCAAGTGTTCAAAGTTTCGCACAGATGTGTTATCGCAGGGGCAGGTATTGTCGTCAATAATCTTAAAGCGATTAAGATATTGGGTGTGAATTGATAACTGTAGGGGCGATTGTTTTTCATCATTGTTTTTCATGACATGTTTTTCTTTTTGGTTTAATATTCTAGTATAGCGAATCGTGTTGCATTGTATTGCCCCAAATCAGTCTTGGTCTTGTTCTTGCGTTTTTGCAACAGTAGGTGGTGTGGGTTTCCTACTTACAAATGTTTTTAGCCCTTTGCTCTCGAAGTTTTTTTCATTCGTATTAGTAGCAACTCGAAACCGAGATTGTCTGCTATTATCTACAGCATTATTAATCCAGGCCTAACAATCCGCGAGCCGCGACCGTCATTTGTCACCAACATTTTAAATGCTTCCGCTCCGGAGCCCTCGAGTGCAAAGGGTTGAAAGAGCATTTCTCTAACTCTATATCTTCTCACAATTCTACATATCTTTGAAATAATTTGAAGAAACGCATGCGGAGCCTCTGCCAACAGCTAGTACAATAATATATTCTAATATAAGCTTTTTTGCACTCATGTATCTCCTCTCCACGAACTGTGTAACTATTCCTGCAATGTGACCAGGCATCACGTGGATATCGCGCCACGTGAACTGCTGTTTATTACGCAACAACAATCTCACATTCTTGCCCGTAAAATTAAACAAGGATAACGATATTTATATAATCGGATACCGTATTGTTATATAACGGAATCCTTATTTCGCGTTAAAGTATAGAGCTTGCGTAGAGAAGGTACGTAAATAGATTATTATTATTATTATGACTTGAAAGAGAGGTTACACGGTAATAAATTTCCAACCTTCATTATGCGTATGCTAGCGTTGTGGAATGGGCTACCCAGCACAGTTTTTCTTCAGAGCTATACCATGGGGCTTTTCAAGAAGGGACTGAAACGCACTCTTCAAGGACGGTAACACAACGGTGACGCCTTTGGTGTTGCTATTGTATATAGGCGACGGTAACTATTCATCAG
Organism: Antheraea yamamai; assembly: GCA_036509395.1. NCBI lineage: Eukaryota > Metazoa > Arthropoda > Insecta > Lepidoptera > Saturniidae > Antheraea > Antheraea yamamai. The sequence continues at coordinate 291,032 of AP028450.1, read as the reverse complement.
GTGGTCCGTCTGCCTGTTTGCTGCTATATGAGCAGCTATATAACTACTAATTGAAATGATTATGGCTTAGTTGATAACGTGTTCGGTCACAGCGTAGATGGTCGTAGTTTCGAATCCTTGCAATTGAATCGGAGCATTCGGTGAAAGAAAACATCCTGGAAAAACTGTAGTATGATGGTAGGGTTTTCTCTAAGTCTGTCTGGCTAGCTACCACCCTCAAGTTGACAATATATCGCCAAGCACCTGTTGCCGTGTTCCGACACCTGCACGTGAGAGCCAGTCCCTTTTAGGTTTGACATGTTTAGCATATTAGACCACGTCGTCATTTAGAATCAGATGACATTTAAGTCAGGAGTTATAACCTATAAAATATAAAAAGGAAATTACTTTTATTTTATTTATTTATTTGAAGGAATATCAACAGCTTTTCACACATAATTCAAAATACAATAGTCAACTTAAAGCTAATTAAAGATATTCACTAATAGATAATGATATGATTACAAGAAGATATTAAGTGCTGATTAAAAATATAGAACAGTGGAAAGTTACATATTACACAACCTGATCAAGGAATGTTTTGATGACCGCCTGTTTTGCTGCATTAATTGGAGTATTTAAAAGATCTAAATTAGATTCTTTACTAAGTTTACTGTAATTACAACTACTTCGCAAAAAATAACTATTCTTTCTATAATTGGTATTTGAATGAGGCACATATATCAACGAGCTATGACGAAGAACAGTAGACGAAGCCCTTAAAGAATTTTTTGAGAGGAGATCTGGACAATCGACCTTGTTTTGGGCAATTTTTAAACGGAAAGAAATGTCTGCAATCATACGTCGTGTATCCAGGGGTAGTAAATGGTGCAATTTACAATGATGCTCATAGGATTTAGAATCATATCTTTCATGCATACGATAACATAGAAAACGTAAAAACTTTTTCTGAATATTTTCAATTCTAGAAATATATGTATCGTACAAGGGATTCCAGATTTGAGAGGCGTACTCCAAGTGACTGCGAACAAGGACACAGTATAATATTTTTAAAGATTTCACTTGATGAAAATCACGAGACCATCTCATTAGAAATTCAAGGGCTTTCATAGCTTTCGATATAATTGAGTTAATATGTTGATCGAATAATAGCTGAGTATCGTGTAGCACTCCAAGGTCTCGTACTGTATCACTCCTCTGCACATGTTCACATTTCAAACTACATTTACTATCAAGATAATAAGAGTGAGAAGCAAGCCTTTGCCTTACATGATACCTACATGATATTTTGACAAAACGAAAGGCACGATAACCCACACATACGTAAAGTCATACTGTAACGCCACACTGTCTTAGATAAAATGTGGATGGCATATTCTCAATATCGGTGGTGAAAACGAAATAGTTATATGTTGCTTAGATATCCGCGGATAGACGGGGCAGTCGTCAAAAGTAAGCTAACTAGCTAAGTTTTAACAAGGCGCTGTCGAAGCGCATATGACGTATCTACAGCTTTTTAGTTATAATATCATTGTTGCCTTACATATATTTCGGGTGCCTATTTGTGGGAATAAAGTTGTTTGTTAGGCCACAATTATTTTATTTCTTTGTTATAACAGTGTTTGTTATTGTGCAACTGAGTGTTTGGACGCGACTGACTCTGAAAGTATTTTATAAATATAATTCAATGCGAATGTGCCGATTCGTATATAATAAGTAGGGCGGACGACATACGAATAAAATTTACGGAAATGTTCGCAACCGTACGCTAGTAATTATAAATAGTATGAAAAGTTAAAAAATAGTATAAATAGTATTAAAGGAGTGTACAAATATTCTACACTAGCTGTGCCCGCGACATCGTCCGCGTGGAACTTTATGTAAGAACAGTGATAAGTCATCTGGATGTATTAAATTCCTTTACTCTGCCCTTGTACTTTAGTCGTTTCGTCATCAAAATTACAATAACTTTTGATAGACCAAACCTATTTTAATCAGACAAAGACTAAATGTTACTGGAAGATATGCTTTGTGATTTTCTTGAAGAAGTTTTATCATAAATGAAGTATTTTAGCACTGATGCGTGTCCAAAGAAATATAACAGGCGTATAGACAGACAGACATTTGTAAAAATGATTGAATTGTATTTTATTACTTATTCCTAGGCACTTGAAACATTTTTTTTTACAAAAACCTAAAAATTACAGATATGTTAGATTTACATTCATACTATATCTATAAATATAAATATAGAAGTACTCATAAGTACCGTGAACATAACGAATCTATACTAATATTATAAAGAGGTAAAGTTTGTGAGTTTGTGACATTGTAGGGGGTAATCTCAGGAACTATAAGTCCGATTTGAAAAATTCTTTCAGTGTTAAATAGCTCATTTATCGAAAAAGGTTTTAGGTATTTTTATAATCACGTTAAGATCAATAGGAGCGGAGCACCAATGAAGAATGTTTCAAAATCGGGGGTTTTTTCCCCTTAAGAGCTTCTGCTGCGTGTTAGCGTCAGAGGGACCAAACAGAGGGACGCCACTTATAACAACAATGAAAACGTCGCTTGGGTTTAGCGCCACTAAGTGCGTAGTATATTATAAGTAATTCGACTTCCACCATATTATTATAGTGTTTGTACAAACTGTGTAAAAACCAAATATAAGTGTGTGAAATAGACTTATATTCTGTGCAATCAACTGGTGTTTCAATCGAAATCCCAAATAAATATTCCACGCGGACGAAGTCGAGGGCAGAGGCTATTATGATATAAATAAAGCCTTCGAGTCTTCTGTAGTATGCAAAACAGCTAACTATTTCCAATATTTCTTCATCGACTACACTAAACCTCGTCAATAGTTACTAAACAGAAAATGAAGATAATCGGTAGAGGCAGGAGGAAAATGTACTCTTTTGTTTCTACCTATTTATGTGTAAATAAATATACCTTTATCCTGTGTTATGTTTGATTAATGGACTTTCTTATTACTAATAGGTTTACAGAATTACATGTCGTAACATTATGAGAATGATGATTTGAATGATGTATAACAATAACTAAATATCTATACTAATTACTATGAATATTATAAAGAGGTAAAGTTTGTGAGTTGCTGACGTTGTGACGTTGTAGGGGGTAATCTCAGGAACTACTGGTCTGATTTGAAAAAAATCTTTTAGTGTTATATAGCTCACTCTTCGTGGAAGGTTATAGGCTATATATCATCACGCGAAGAACAATAGGAGCGGAGCACCAATGAAGAATGTTTTAAAATCGGATTTTTTTCCCTCTTGAGAGCTTTAGCTGCGTGTTAGCGTTAGCCCAAAGTGACTATTCCAGGCGGACGAAGTCGCCGGCAGTGGCTAGTATATTATAAATGTTATAGCACATGATCATGGTCCCAGCGTCTCTTCATATTATGAGAATCTACACATATAATAAGAATGTAAATCTAACGTGGCAGTCATTTTTCGAATCTCGTGAAAAAACAATTGCAGGTGACTAGGAATAATCTACACTAATATTGTAAAGCTGAGGAGACTGTTTGATTGAACGCGCTAATCTCAAGAACTACTGGTACGATTTGAAAAAAAATTCTTCGGTGTTAGACAGCTTATTTATCGAGGAAGGCTATCATCACGCTAAGACCAATAGGAGCGGAGCACCAATGTCTCAAAATCGGTTTTTTTTAGCGTTAACCCAAAGTAACTATTCAACGCGGACGAAGTCGCAGGCGGAAGTTTCATAAATAAATATTGTTAGCACTCTCCGTACTACTATTGACTACATCGAGGGTGTTACTAATGACCTGACACGCTATTGGTCGAAAGTTATCGGCCGATAGTAACTTGACTGAATGCTATAAAAGGCGAGTCTGTCGAGTCATTGAAAATCGCGCGATACAGTGACACAAAATTGTACATCACTACCACAACATTACACATATCACCTCCACACGCGTGCACGCTCACACGGTTATACATGAAAGTGGAAGGGTTTTGTTTTTTTCCCTTATCAAACTGAAATAGTTTAGAAATTTTTCGATACAAAATACACATAAGAGTTATTGAGATAGGTATGCCTGGTACACATATATATTTCAATAACTCATATATATATGAATATGTAGTTTAACTTAGGTTAGCTCAGATAGGTTGCGAATTGCATGAATCAGGCAACAGCCCAAGCCGAGGTGTGCTGTGCACCCTTGAGCTAGTTGTCAAAATAAAATCGGCTGTGTGACTTAAGCGCTCGCCTTAGTAGTCCGGTGAAGCTCTTAATGCCTTGCTAGGCCAATAGCGTAGTCAGTTCGAGAAAAAAAAAGTCATTGAAAACATTCCTGCTCGGTTGTCTCTCTGGAAGGTTGTATTGCGTGAGTTCTTTCTAATTTACATTGTTATTTCTATTTCTCTGGGTGTGATTTATTGTAATATTTGAGTTATTTAATTGTTGATGTGAGTTTTCGTGTAGAGATTTGAATTTGTGTAATTTTTTATATAAATCCATTTCTGGTATCTAATATCGGAATTGGGATTTATTTTTGAATCGATTTACCTGTGGTATTTTTAATAATATATGTGATATAATAACATGGAGAAAAAATCAACATGATCTAGTATTTCTTCACAAATTACTATATAACTATATATCTATCATCTTCCTCCTTGCTAGTCTCTAAATTTTAACACCAATTTTGGTTATCCATTTCCTAAAACATTTATCCTTAAGACTTACAAGATTAATACTTCTTACTACAATTCAACTATACGTACGACTTGTTTATACAATGAGTTCGCATCCAAGCACATCTCATTAGACATATTGGACCATCGAGCTTTTAAATTCAAAAGGACACATAAACACATTTTATATACATGACAATTTAAACAACATTTAGTTACCTATTTTTGAATATTCTTCGTTATATTAGCAATCTTGTTTTCTTTGTCATTATTTACTGTTACATAATTTTAATTTTTAATTATTACAAAAATGTGATAAAGCATTGTAGGTGGTAGAGTCACACTGAAGCTATTACTGGTTTCAGCGTGAATGGGTCGGCTCGTCCGGGGTAGTACCACCCGACCCACAGAAACACCGACGTGAAGTAACAGTGCTTGCATTGTTGCGTTTCGTTCGGTCAGTGAGAGCGCCGGATAACCCACCTTCCCACCCCGAAACACAGGCCGGCAACGCACTTGCGACTCCTTTAGTGTACGTCCAGAGTGGACGCTACAATCGAGCGTCGAGCGTGGCGTCGCGTGTGGCGCGTTCAACGTCCAAGAACGACGCTCGCGCGCCACTTGGGACACTCACGTATTAATGCATACGTTTGAAAGGAACGCCGGACGCGACGCCACGCTCGACGCTCGATTGTAGCGTCCACTCTGGTCGTACACTTAGTGTTGCTAGTGTCTATGGACGGCAGTGATCACTTACCATCAGGCGACCCGCCTGTTCGTTTGCCCCCTATAATATAAAAAAAGGTATTTCAGTCTAGTATACTCCTTATTATTGTTAATTGAATTGTGGACAGTTACATTATCCACATTTATAAGTAAATAACTAAATTCTGCACTTTTCTTTTTGTTTATTTATGCAGTCCATTATCCAGTACGCGATTACTGCATGCTGTGACTACCAACCTGAAAATGATCATAGGTCTGAAATCAATTGCAAATGGCTGCGAGTTATTCATAGCTACTTAAGAGCACTAAGAGATAACGTACCGTTTGTATGCTTTGTATGTTCCAATTCGCTCCCTTCTTTCAGGTCGCAACAATAGTACCCGCGAATTCTGTCGCTTGAAATTAATTTTTAACTTGTAAAATTTCTCTATACACCACATTTATAGAAACATCGTTGGAGAAATGAATAAATAGCTTATTTGCTTCACACCAGACCTAGGTAGAAATGACTGCGCGAAAAGCAACTGATATTAAAAAGACACCCGGGCATTAGTTTCATACATATGTATTCCTCTGCTTATTTCCTTGAGAATGGAACTGCAGCAAATATATTTATACAATATATCTTTATGCATAAATTTCTTCTGTACGTGTGTATGTCACTGAACTCCTCCTAAACCGCAGAACCGATTTTGACGAAATTTTGTGTGCGTGTTCCAGTTGATCCGAGAATGGCTGAAGAATTGGACCCGGTAGGTGGCGCTGTGGTTGACTTTTAAGATTATTATTTATTATCAAGGCAGGACAACGTCCGCCGGGCCCGTTAGTATATATATATAATAATGATGTTCCTATGTCTTGATTTTTTCAACAAATTGAATATTACAAGAATTAGGAGCCTTCTTAAAATTATAAAATTGCCCAATTTGGTTTACATGCCATGTTTCCTCTTGAGGTCCATGCCCGCAACAGGCAGCGTCTGAAAAGTAACAAATTAAGCAACATTTTTCCACTTTTTTCAGTATACTAAGCAATTAAAATGTTAAATTAGTTTAGTACCCTTAGAGATTAGCGATTAACGTGCCCAAACAGAGAAACACACAGAAGCTAAGTAATCTATACCAATAAACTAAATGGTAGTGTCTATTTGTAATGTAATAGTAAAAGCCTTACTAAATGGGTATGAAAGTATATTTTAAGTATAACTGTTAATATATATGTCTGTTTGTTTGTCTCCGGCTAATCTCCGAAACGGTTGGATCGATTTTAACGAGACTTTCACTGGCAGATAGCTAATAGTATCAGCGATAACTTAGGCAGCTTTTATTTTACAAAAAAATTGGATTCTGCGCAAATAAAATGTTTTACCAAAATACAAACGCAAATAAAGTCGCTGATGGCTCCTAATATAGATTAAACTATCACTACACGCTTGCGTTTAAAAAGACGCCTCGTTTAAACAGATACGCAGTACGAATCTCTTTCTATAAAAACGTTGGAAAAGCGCCCGTGTATACAAGTCCTTTTATACAAGCAGTATACATTAAAACGAAACATAAATATGTTGTTATCGTTATCTTGGTATATTAAAAGAGGCGGAAATATATTATATAACACGTTTAAACCAAATGGATTCATCATTACTGGGATATAAATAAACATAACTTACTTCTCTCATAAGTTTCTACATTATTTTCCATTGTAAAAATATTAAATTCATACGTAAATAATAAGTCTTGGTGTGCTTCATTACAGGTTTTGATATTTTTGAACGTAATTAACAATATATAAAAAACAGTCCGTGCTTAAAACATATATCTTATGTCTAGCTTATTATCATTACTAATTATAAAACGCTCTGCCACCTCTGTCTGTCTGTCTGTTCGCGATAAACTCAAAAACTACTGAAAGGATTTTCGTGCGGGTTTTCACCAGTAGATAAAGTGATTCATGAGGAAGGCTTAGTTATATAATTTGTCAAGGTTTTTTTAAATTATCATGACGTGATAGCGTTCGCCGGGCTCGCTAGTATCCGATACATAGATTTTCGTTCACTTTTTGCTTCCAAATATAGGTACATAAGGTTTAAAGTCAATCAAGCGTTATTAGAACCTGACAAGAGCTTTTTTACAAATAAAATAATAAAAAATATGTTAAATAAAGAATCATTATAAAACATTTCCTAATTTCATGGTAATAAAACGTACACTACATACTCAATGTAGTCCGAACATTACTGCTACAATTAGTGGCTTTTTTCTGTACTACGCGGAGTTTCACGAGCACACATGACCAAAAATATTTCGTGCGACGACACTCAACGCAGCAAATGTAGAGATTAAATTCGTTGCAGAATTTTATCCGCAGTGCGCGCGCTTCTATGTGATTCTAATAGACTTTGCGAAAAAAAAATCGTACGGAAATAGACCACAGTGCATGCTAAATCCTGTATAGATAAACTGCATAAATTCTGAGTATTATTCTTTAGTGATTTTTTTCTATACTACGCGGGGTTGCATGAGCACATATAATCCAAAAAATTCGTGCGACCACGCTCACCGCAACAAATTTTTAAAAGTTATATCCGGTGCGGAGTTTTATTCGCAGTGCGCTCTTCAGTGGTATTGTAATAGATTTTGCGAAAAAAAATCGTACGGAAATATACCACAGTGCGTGCTAAATCTTGTATAGATAATCTACAAAGGTTCTGAGTACTACTCTTGTTAGAGATTACATTTATAGTTGATTTTCGTCCGATAGGAAATCGCTAAGTGAATGATTCGTCGAATTATTACCATGACAACAGACGTTCGCTAGCTGATATAGATATCGCAAAATTGCTCTTATTACATAAGTACAAATGTTTTATAATTCTTTATCAGTAAAATTTATCAGGTGTGATGTAATTTTACGCTAATCTAACTACATATTAAAAGCATCTATCTAACCCAGTTAGTTACGTTACTAAAATGTACTAATTTCTCTAACGATCGTTAGAAAAAAATTACTTATCAATACTTGTTTATGTTACTTGGTATTAATTCTTGATTTTCGTTTTGGGATTTACATATTTTATCATAATTAATTATGAGCTGTATTTTATTTATTTAGTTATAATTTCACCAGACTCTACTACCGATTTTAAGTTATCTCTCCTTAGCACACAACGATAAGGGTAATTTCATTTAGTCGTTCGTTAGTTCGGAATTCGTCTACATTTACTACCTAATTTAAATTAATACACTTTCGGCTGACGGTGAAGGAAAACATCTTGAACCTGAACCTGAGAGATGGTCTTTTTTTATAGGTTGCAAACGAACAGGCCTGTCACCTGATGGTAAGTGATCATCACCGTCCACAGATACTAGCAACACCAGGGGAGTCGTAAGTGCGTTGCCAGCCTGTGTTAGGGGGTTAGGGGGAGAGGTGGGATGTGGGGAGGGGAGATAGGTCTCTGGCGCTCTCATTAACCGAACGAAACGCAACAATGCAAGCACTGTTACTTCATGTCGGTTTTCTGTGAGAGGGTGCTACCACCCGGCGAGCCGACCCATTCGTACTTAAACCGGTAACAGCTTCAGCGTAGCTATACCATCTACAAAGGTACGTTATTCTTGTAGTACTATTGTGTGTGGGAAAACATAGAACTGTGGATTTCTCAGAGTTTGAAATAGCCAATACGTTGTGGGCTGGCGTGGTGATTATGCCCATACCTTCCATCGGGAAGAGGCCTATGGCCCTGCAGTGGGTCTCTTATATTTTTTTTACTATTTAATAAACATATTTTCTTTCCTTTAGAAAATACTTGTACCACAAATAAATCTGCAAAAGCTTTAACATTATGTAAAATGACGAGTGGTAATCAGTATCTATACCTATAATTTATCGCACAATTTTAATAGATTTACAGTCATTGTTAACGCCTCCAGTATATACTACTGTCATAAAACTACCGTACTACCATATATTTAATGTACAGATCTAAAAGAGCCTTAAAATCTATTCAAACTATTCAGTTTGAATAGGTTGTTGGGGGTCCCCTACCACAAGTTTTACATAACAAATTAAAAAACCGAACGTAAAACGGGACGAAATTAGACCACGAATTAATTTCCCAGACGCAAAGTCCAGAATGTTCCCGTGAATAGAAACTTCGCGAAGGCTTAAAAATGTCTTTATTATAGACGTTCTTTTGAAATGACATGTGACTCGCTGGTCACGTGGACTGAATTTAGGGTTGTCAACACCATTCTTGCATTATTATAATTATGTCACAAATTTATTGACAGATAATCCTAGTTCAAGATTAATAAGATCATATTGTAAGGTTAACGAAAGTGTACTATTATTGTACGCTAGTTGATAACCGCGACTTCATCTGCATTGTTTATTATCTCAAGAATACAAATACTAAATTGAAAGCAAAAAATATACTGTGCTTACAAAATTTCTTTGTAAATAAATTTGTCAGTTTAATTTTGTCTCATAATCATTTTACAGATCGTAATTTATTAAAGTTATAATAACTTTATGTTAAATAAAGAAATGTTTTTTCTCTCAAATAAGGATTAAGTGTCTAAGAAATAACAATAAAAAATATTGAAATCTATCCGACCCGATGTGTCGTGCCGTGATGCGCACACAACGGCAGAACAGTCTCATTTTATTTTTATAAATGACTATATAAATACAGTTCATTATTACTCTACTTTATCTATACTAATTATTCGTCTAATATTACAACAAGATATATTAGATTATAAGATTAAATCGTAACGAGAAAAATATAAGAAATCTTTAGCAACCCTTCAACAAATATTTTTTTATTTAAACACAAATTGACAACCCTACCGATAGAACAGACGAGAACTTCTGTAAACTTTGTTAACTTGTTAGCTCCCGGAGCGGCAGATCTGCCGGAGTACAAAGGAAGCGCTATCTACGAAATAGATAGCTTTGACATTAGATAGCTACCGTTTGACAGTTCTGTCTTCTTTAGCGGTACTAACACCGCCTACACACACACCTTTAAAATAAACTTTATATTGTATATGTAGGCATCGTAAACAAATACGCCATTGTTGTTTACAGTGTATTTATTTTGTTTTTCGTTTTTTCTTGGCTTTTGGGCATCTTTTTGTTCGAAAAGGTAAGTCTTTCGAATATATTTTATAATATACATATATGGTTCTCCTTATTTACACCTATTTGTAATTTTTTACATGTTTTCGGTGATAAAAGTAAATGATGAAATATATTGTTTTTTTCCACTCAAAATGTTGAGAACCTATGATTTCAAATGTAATATTACTTGTATAAATAGTTTCGTATCACGCTAATGTAAATATTTATAAATATGGACGCATTTGTTTAGATTCATTTTTGTTATGATAATTTGTAATTTCATACGAAAGGCTTGCTAAGCTACTGTCGATAAAATTATCGATGTTTTTATTCAATTGTCGAAGTTTTAGTCTATTATTATCGACACATATAATAGGATTAATTAAGGGTATAGTTTTAGAGGTTATTACTGCTGTAATTTTATTGCGGTAAAAGCTAAAATACATAATTTATTTTTATAGTAATCGTCAGAATAATTGGCTCACCCTCTCCCAGCCCGTCGGAGTTCGTTTTCGAAATAGATGGGTGGGGACTATTACACAGTTTGTAAGTATGTTATACCTATATATGAGTCCGTACATTCAAAACATATAAAGTATTAAAAAAGTAATAATAATGCTTATTCATGTAATAAAAAAACTATACGAATATTCTTTATTTTTAGGTTCTTTGTTAACGAAGAATAGCGGGCGAAGGCGGAAAGGAAATATATTTGAAATAAATTATCATTATATTATAAAAAAAATAAATGATTGAAATAAATTATCGTTGTTTTTTTTAAATATATGCTTGGAAAAATTATAGAATAAACTGTATGACAATGAACGATTTTTTTTTTTGTAAATACGTGTTATCGACGTTTATCGACACTACATGGATAGTATGGCATCTCTAGTTTCAAAAGGGCCGCAGAGGTTCGAATTTCACCCACACATGTATACTTTAGTTGAATAGGGCCTCTTGTCCGGTTACATCAAAATTGGTACTTACGTCATTATGGAATAAACGTTTGTTTTATTTCCTAGAAATGACAATGGCATCATAGGCTTTCCTTTTTACTCCGGAATGCGAGCATATATAAAAAGTCGACAATGTAAAAATACGTAAAAATGTTGAGTATTATTTTACTGTTCTGTGTTGAAGCTCACGTTGCGAGTTTTTAGGGCTTCGTGGTTTTGTATACTTTAATTACAAAGGTTATAAATGTTGTATTCATTTAAATTTTATGGAAAATACCTGATACCCCCTGTGTTTGTTTTTTTTTTAAATATATCAAAAGAGGCAAACAAACAGGTCAGTCACCTGATGTTAAGTGATAACCGCCGTCCATAGACACTAGCAACACCAGGGGAGGCGCAAAGGAATTGCCGGCTTTTTAAAAAAGTGTACGCTCGTTTCTTGAAGGTTTGTAAATCGTAATGCTTTGGAAATACTGCCGCTCGGAGTCGATTCCACAAGGTCGAAGTACGAGGTAGAAATGCCCATGAGAACCTCACCGTAGAAGACTAATCTGCTACTCTACCCATCCAGGTGGTGTGGATAAAATTTCTGTTTCAGACGGGTTGTACGATAGTGGAATGTAGCCTCTGGTATCAGTCCAAACAATTCCTCTGAACACTCACCGTGGTAGATTCTATAAAGGACGCAAAGAAACGCGGTGTCTCGACGCAGTGCCAATGAGTCGAGCCGATCGGATATTACCTCGTCGCCGACGACCCGACGATTCGAGCCGCTCTACGCTGGATGCGCTCAAACGGAAGCAGCTGATATTGAGGTGATCCAGCCCAAACGTGAGAAAAGTTTTCCATGTGTGGACGGACTTGCGCCTTATAAAGTAGCAAACGATGTTCTAGTGTGAAATACTGTCTTGCCCTATTAAGGATTGTTTATTGTATTATGTAGAAAGGAGTAGATATAAGCACACAATTTCTCCACGACAAAAAATCTCATATCGCTGGGAATCGTAGTGGTAATATCTTTTGTAGATAAGGGCAAAGTATCTAAAAAGTGAAAGAAAACAAAATTAATGGAAATATATCCCAGTAATTTTTGAGTGATACTCGCACAACCTCTGAACTTTATTTTTTTATTTATGTACTAGTTGACACCTACTAATGAGGCTGGTGGGACCGTGCTCAGCTACCTGCTCAGAGTAACAGTACTGCGTCTGATGGTAAGTAGAATTAACTAAAAATCCAGACCAATTGTCGCCGCTATCAAGCGGATTTAAGGCCTCTAAGCAACTGGGAATGCACTAGCTAATCCCGAGATGTAACTCACTAAAAATGAGCCACTATGACACAGCCTTATCAGGGTGTTGGTTGCAACTGGTACAATTCCTCACCACCCATCGGCTGATTCCGGTATGCAACATACCTAAACGTGCCTCTATGGTCAGCCTTACTCCTATTGCACGGTACGGACAAACAATTCTTATGTCCTACCACCCAACACATGACATAAAGAATTCCACTATCCTCACCCGTATTATAAGTACATTTTATTTCTATTGTGTTCCGTCTATTTTTAAATTTGGTCGACATTCACATCACATTACGAAATTAGAATTTTTAAGTATTCTGAAATGCTTGGTTTTATATATTACCAATTTTAGTTTCTGGAATCTTCATTATTGACGCTATAAATAGACGGTAGGAACAAAATAATTGTATGATGTAGGACAATATTCAAAACATGAACTAAGTAAACTGTTCAGTCTAAAAAGGGCAAGTCCAATAGATTCCACATCATTTTTCTCCTGCTATGCCGTTGTATATTTATATTTCTTTTCTCTCTACTCCTCTCACAGTCACTTTGGACAATCCAAGTTTTAATCCGCAGGACAACTATGAAATTAAAGGAAATTGATTGAATCATTACATAGTATAAAACAAAGTCCCCCACCGCGTCTGTCTATCTGTCTGTCTGTTCGCGATAAACTCAAAAACTACTGAACGGATTTTCATGCGGTTTTCACCAGTGGATACAGTGATTAATAAGGAAGGTTTTGGTATATAATTGATCAAGGTTTTTTTTATAGTCAGAGCATGACAGCGTCTGCCGGGCCCGCTAGTTAATTATATAGACAATTTTTTTTAATAGTTTACACGTTTTAGTGTTTGACAAAAATCTAATTTAATGTTAAAAGACGACGTGGCTTATGGTAAGCACGCCAAACCTAGAGGAGTCCAGCTCTCAAGTGCAACTGCCAGAACACTCTTGGTGCTTGGCGAAAGATTATTAGCTTGAGTGTGGTAGATACCCAGGCGAACTTAGAAAAGGCCATACTATCATGTTATGGTTCCATCACCATGTTCTCATTCATCCGAAGCTCCGACTTTTTTTTTATGTCATAGCAGGCAAACAAACTAGTGGGTCACCTGATGTTAAGTGATCACAACCGTCCATAGACACTAACAACACCAGGGGAGTCGAAAGTGCGTTGCCAGCCTGTGTTTCGGGGAATGGGAGGGACGGGGGAGAGGAGATGGGAGGGGAGGAGGGCCTCCGGCGCTCTCACTGACCGCACGAAACGTAACAATGCAAGCACTGTTACTCCACGTCGGTTTTCCATGAGAGGGTGGTAGTACCCCGGGCGAGCCGACCAATTTATACTGAAACCAGTAGTAGCTTCAGCGTGGCTCTAGCACCTAAAGGTCTTAATTCGACAGCGTATAAACAGACCTAATAGTAATTTCTGATTAATTTGTTTGTATTCTTTGTGTGTCTTCAATTCATATAAATACAGTGAGCCCTTGGATTTATCCCCAAAAGTATAAAATATATCCAGTGTAGATATGAAAACATCAATCTGTAGGTATTATTAAAATATTTGAAATTTAATGAACGTGTTTTGATAAATAAATATTAAATATATAAAAATAAATTATCTAATAAAAAATGGTAACATATTAATAATATTTTCATTAAAACAAAACATCACTATCACCAGACATTGGGTATTTACGCGATGCTTCATCGGAAATTGCCTCATGATGTTATCTGATTGTTGGTTTACAAAACTGGGATTTTGTCGAATTATTAATTTTATTATCTTTATTTATTTGCTAATATTCCTCATGATGTTGACTTTCAATTAAATATAAAATTGATAATTTACCTCTATTATTTTTTTAATTATTATTTTTAGTTCGACTAAAATACTGGGATGTACACGATGGTGATATACACAGATTGCATCTTAGTGATCGAGGAGTTTGAACGGTGGATTATCAATATGATGTCCGCAGGTTCGAATCCCGGCATACACCAAATAATTTCACTGGAACACGCACAAAAAAATGTCATCAAAATCAGTCCAGCCGTTTAGGAGGAGTTCAGTGACATACACAGGTACAGAAGAAATGTATGTATAAAGATGTATATATATATATATATATATACATATTATCGTAGCAAGACAAAGTGACTGCACTATGCCTGATGGTAAGCACAGTGCAATCCAAAAAGAATGGCGAGCACCGAGAGACAACCTATCGATCGCCGGTCGCCGCTGTCATGCCGGCCTGCGTAAGTGTCCCTTCACGTTACGCTTGAAGGACGCCATGTCATAGGAAGGAGGGAATACACTGGCCGGGAGATTATTCCACAGCTTCACGGTACGGCAAAGATAAAGATAGACATTGCGAACTTTTTAGTTCGTGCCCAGATACAATTTACCGTAAAACTGTGGCTCCAAAGCCCAATGCGCGTGGTTCGGTTATGGAAAGGAGAGGATGGGATTAAATTAAATAACTCTTCAGAACACTCGCCGTGATACAGACGATAGAACACGCTCAGCGAGGCTATGTCCCTGCGCAACTGAAGCGGCTCTATATATTCTGTTATGTCTACATCATCCACAATGCGGACAGCCTGTCTCTGCAACCTGTCCATGGTATCCAAGAGGTATTTAGCAGAACAGTAGCAGAGGTGCGAGCAGTATTCCACGGAAGGCCGAACTTGTGCCTTATAAAGGAGATATAGCTGTTCAGGTGTGAAAAACCAGGTGTTCAGGATTCCGAGTCTCCGAGATGGAGTGGAGATCACGCTCTCGATGTAATCCCTAGGATTGAGGTCGCTGCGAATATCGATGCCTAAACACACATGCCTGTGCAAAGAAGAGATTGACGCCGCACTCAAAAAGGTCATAGTTCCCATTATTAAAAATAAAATAACGAACATTCATAATTAAGTAATTTGAATAAAATCCAGACATTTATTTATGTTATAATTAAATAATGAGTATTATGAGTCAAAGATAAATCTTAATTATACCGCATCAAACATAGTTCTAATAAATAATAGAAGCGACCGATTACGTAACCGCACGACCTTGCATGTTGGTTGCGTAAGAGTCACGTGGTGCAGACGCGCACGTGGCCGGCACACGCGACTCCATCTTTGTTTGTGTTTGTTGTCTTAGTTGGAGGAGACGAGATGGACCCGTGTTTAAACTATACTAAAACTAGCTGCACGCTCCGGCTTCGCATGCACATGATAACGTAAGAGATGGCACGAATTAATAGTGTGACTATTTAATGACATTCAATAGGAACTCAACAATATCGATTCTGTAAACTACGGGTGCTCGAACGGTCGATGACGAGTGCATTTTGAGTCGATATTCACAGATTTCGTTTTAATAGATGGGTAACTAAAATAAAATGTAATGAATAAACAGCTAGATTTTATTTCATTAACAATTAGGTCAGAGTAATCTCCTCATATCTTTTATCGTTTTTAGCAGATTCGATTATTCGTAGTCACACAATATCGAGGTGGATCGTCATTAAAAACCGCTGCTGTAAATATTTTTGAAGATCACTCCACTGTCGTTGTCACCCACTCACTTGTTTATATGGAGATTTTTTCACTTTCTCACTGCGGCAGTGATTATGCCCCTATCTTCCCTCGGGAAGATAGCTTTAGTCCAGCACTGACACTTGTACATGTTGGTATTATTATTTGACTATAAAACAAACAAATAGTAATATATACTCTTAAAACAACCCGATTATTATTTGCTAGAAAAAGGCGTTACTTTGCGGAAATTTATTAGTAACTATTATAGTGGACGTTACGTTCAGATGTAAAGATCCTCTCTGACGGAGCGAAACACGTGTAATCGATTGTGGTCATTACACGTTAATCTGCGTTGCAACATATTTTAATTAACGATATGACTACATATAATAAAACGAAGTCCTCTGCCACGTCCGTCTGTCTGTTCGCGATAAACTCAAAAACTACTGAACGGATTTTTATACGGTTTTCACCAGTAGATAAAGGTGATTCGTGCGGAAGGAAATTTAGATGCATAATTTCTCATTTTTTTTATAATATCAGGGCAGGACAACATCCAACCTACCAACCAATAATACCTACCGACGTCAGGTACAACCGTCGACGAAAGACACGTCTTTAATTAATTTTTGTTGTATTAGTTACCAATATTTCGCTATTTCTATTACTAATTTCAGTTATTTAACTTTTTCAGGTACATCTCGTGGAAATACAATCAAACGTTTTTTGTTGCAGTGAGACGTGGTAGTTAATCAACTCCAAGCGGAAGAGCAAAGTAACGTCCATTATAATATTTAGACTGATTATTCGCACGTTAAGTATTGTCTCAGTTTGTAGATAAAAATTGGTAGTCAAATTCACAGCATTGTATTAACAAAATTAATTACAAAACGAGAGCTTTCGTGTGTCCAAATTATCTATATACAAATAGATAGAGATAAAATAGTTTTAAGTACTTCTTCAGTCTCTGTTTCTCAAACGATAATCTTTTTTCATTTTATTTCTCTATTCCTCATACATTACAATATTTGTACATTGTAATTTTTTACAAAATTTGTACAATATTAATGACGTGACGTTGTCCCGCCCTGATAATAAAATAAAACTTGACAAATTATATATCTAAACCTTCCCCATGAATCATTTTATCTACTGATGAAAACCACATGAACAGCCGTTCAGTAGTTTTTAAGTTTATCGCGAACAGACAGACAGACAGACGTGGTAGAGTACTTTGTTTTGTAATATGTAATGATAGTATCGATACGTTAACACGTGATGATAAAGTGGACATACCACTAATATGGTCGAATATTGATCATTGGACGGCCACTAGGAATAATAAATAAATACATTGAGAACATAGAAGATTGAATGTTTATAATATAATATTATTATATTACATCCTGTTTACTTTATTATTGATACAATATAATTAATAATTGATAATAACTTATAATATTTAGATAACAAACATTAAAAACGTAAGATTATATTACGTGTTTCAATCAAAAACCCAGAATTTTTGAAGGGAAAACATCTTTAGATGCGTTGTGTGATTTTTCGTAGGGAAAAAACTTATGGGTTTGCGTCACCGATGACGTCGACATGCTCGTGACGTATTGCGCTTGCGCCGGACTAGCGAGGCGTAGTATAGCGGTATGTGTGCATGTAATATTGATATTTTGTATTGAGCTTATATAGTAACATATGTTTGATTAATTAATATGTTGCATAAAAATGTATTTAGTTATTGCTCCGAAAGCCAAGAGATGTAAAAACCAGACCAATATTTTAATATAAAAAAATATGAAATTTAAATAATCCGTATTATAATTGATTGAAAAATTCAAAAAAGAATAGCTGTTCCATTGTTTTTAGTTTTCTCTTCTGTCAGCAGTCCTTATGACTGCCTCGACTTTTTTGGCTAAACGAGTATATGTCATTATCCTACACAAAATACATATAAAGAGTTATTAAGATATTTATGCTTGGTACACATACATGTTTCAATAACTCATATAAGTATGAATATGTAACTTAGTTTATGTTAGCTCAGATAGTTCGCGGATTGCATGAAACAGCCAACAGCCCAAGCTGAGCTGTGCCGTGCACCCATGAGCTAGTTGGCAAAATAAAATCGGCTGAGTGCCTTAAGCTATCACCTTAGTAGACCGGTGAAGCTGTTAAGACCTTGCTAGGTCAAAGGCATAGGTCAGAACGAGAAAAAAAAAGAGTAAATGTACTTTACATAATACACATAATTACACACGTGTACATGACGGATAAAATGTTTTTTTTCTCAAAGCATTATTATTCCACAACAAAATTAATTTGGCGATTTCGGAGAACTTCCCAGAAAATTATACGAATGAGTCAAACACGTCTCAAGGAAATCTAAGAACATTTCGTGATCTTGAAATTGTAAATAACAATCACGAGAAATACCGCTTCATTCTGTGTACAATTTTAATAATATATTTATTAAAAGATATTTCAAAATAATCACGAAATTTCACATTTAAGCATACTTCGCTACAATAAGGGACAGCGCGAGTAATGTAACATGTGATCCGAAGGGAAATAGTTAATGAAAACGACTTCATCATTCAGTTTAATTATAGACTATCTTTTGCTCGCGATTCCGCTCGTGTCAATATAAATTTTGCAATCAAATATAGCCCATATTGCTCGCAGATAATGCAGCATTCTATAGATGAAATAATTTTAAAATTAGGTTATGTATTTATTGAGTTTATCCATTACAAACTATGAGTCAAATTTCTCTTTATAAGTCCACAAAGTAGTACCTATTTACTATTGTTTTAACCACCAAGCAAAAATCTAAGTTCAGCAAATCAAACTATTATTATTACTAAAAACAAAAACTGTTAAGCCCTTTTCCAAATTATCTATTGTAAATCTATTATATTTGCACACTTCCATGAATCAATTCACACAGTACAACTGGTTCAAACTAACTTTCTTCAGCGACGCCACCGCTTTGCACCACTCGTGTGCTGGTATTACGAGCGTTGAAATGCAATTTTTCTCTGAATCCTAACAAAATTCCTTAATATAAAAGAAAAAAATACATTTGTACAGCAGATCGCGTAAGTATTTGTGCTTTTACGATTTTAAGCGACGATATTATAACTAAAAAACCGTAGATACGTCATAAGCGCTTCGACAACGCCTTGCTAGACTAACTAGCTTATTTTTATGCCTGTCCCGTCGATCCGCCCGTATCTGAGCAACATATAACTGTTTCTTTTTCACCACCGATATTGAGAATACGCCACCTTATTTCCACTTTTTATCTGAGACAGTGTGGCGTTACAATGTTACTTTACGTATGTGTGTGTTATCGTACCATTTGTTTTGTCAAAATATCATGTGGGTAACTTATCTACAACTTTTTAGTTATAATATTAGCGTTTATAAGCGTATTGAGTATTCCTGAAAAGTACAGTTTTAACAACCAACTTTTACGTAAACTCTCGCATTTGAGTAATCAAACCAGTTTAGTTACATACACTGGTGGGCCCAATGAATAATAACGTTAGTTCTCAGGTTGTGTGATCTTTTGCTTATTGAAGAAAACTCTGGTTCAGCCCTTGTGTTACGAAACACTCCTCAAATACGGACACAATATCATTTATCATTGTTGTTGGTGGTAGAGCCACGCTGTAGCTATTACTGGTTTCAGCATAAATGGGCGGCTCGCCCGGGGTGGTACCACCCTTCCGCAGAAAACAGACGTGAAGTTACAGTGCTTGCATTGTTGCGTTTCGTACGGTCAGTGAGAGTGCCAGAGGCCCATCTCCTTCCCCCTCCCCTTTCCCTTCCCCTCCCGCCTCCCTTATACACAGGCTGGTAATGCAATTGCGACTTCCCTGGTGCTGCTAGTGTCTATGGGCGATGGTGATCACATAACATCAGGTGACCCACCTATTCGTTTGCCTACTTTGTCATTATATATATATATATTATCATCAGCCTGTAGGAGAGCCACTGCAGTGCCATAAGCCTCTTCCCGAAGGAAGGTATGGGCATAATCACCACGGCAGCCCACGACCTATTGTCGATTTAAAACTCTGAGAAATCCACAGTTCTATGTTTTCCCACATATAGTAGTACTGTACGAACATTTCTCAGGTTAAAGTTTCCTCACGATGTTTTCCTTCACCGTCACCCGATAGTGTCAGCAATTTAAATTAGTTAATGTGCGCAAATTCCGAAGAATTCGTTGGTTCGTATCGGGGTTCGAACCTGCGGATATCGCAATGATATTCCACCGGTCAAACCAGTAGATCACTACGGCTTATTCGTCGTCATCGTGTCATGTCGGTACATCATTTGTGATACACATAAATAATGACGTTGCAACGGCCACCACTAAATCCACTGATCACCACCGTCCATAGACACTAGCAACACCAGGGGAGTCGCAAGTGTGTTGCCAGCCTGTGTATAGGGGGAGGGGTAGGGAAAGGAGAAAGGGGAAGGGAAGGTGGGCCTCCGGCGCTCTCACTGACCGAACGAAACGCAACAATGCAAGCACTATTACTTCACGTCGGTGTTCTGTGAGAGGGTGGTAGTACCCCGGGCGAGCCGACGCATTCATGCTGAAACTAGCAATAGCTACAGCGTGGCTCTACCACCTTGTGCATTCTTGAAATATTACGTTCATTTTGCATCGCAGTTAACAATACCTGATGCCAAGTGTGACACAAGCTTTAACAATTCAGTGACTAATATTCTCACGTAAAAGAAATATTCAAATCAACATGGTCGCTGTGATGGTCATCAAAAGCAACAAAAAAATCTCCCCGCAAGGAACGAGAAATTCCACTAAACTTGTCAATATTAATATGCCGCCTACATTTAAAAAGGGTTAAAAGTTTGATAAATACATATTGCGCATAATTTTGAAACCACAATACCTAATGCTCATGTTCTTAATATTATGTCAAAAGATTATTACGACTCTTTATTCCAACGCAAATGTAATGGATCATTGCCAACTAAAACATGTAGAAGTAAGAGGTAAACAATGTTGTGTAAAAAAATATTTTCGCGGAACATTTAATGATTTATTTTTCAGCGAACTACGCCACGCCGAATGAAAACAAAAACAAAAATGCATTATTATTGTAATGTTTTTTATAGATAATCAGATAAGGACACTGCTAAATAAGTTCGTATGGCGCAATCAATTGCGCAGTTCTGGTAATAAGGTAAATTCTTATGCCTTTGGAATAGAGTTCAAATT
The DNA here is from genome assembly GCA_036509395.1 of Antheraea yamamai. NCBI lineage: Eukaryota > Metazoa > Arthropoda > Insecta > Lepidoptera > Saturniidae > Antheraea > Antheraea yamamai. The sequence continues at coordinate 269,414 of AP028450.1, read as the reverse complement.
ACCCTTTTCATATGTGTATTTTTCTGCTCGACCTTTCTGACGAAATGATGGAACGAAGATATTTTTGTTTTGACGTCCATACGGACGGCTATTCAGGATTTTAGGGGTTTATTACGTATGCGATCGACTTAATCGCGAACATCATTATTAGAGAAAATAACAAATACGTTATAGCGGTTCGCTCTGGCGTATTACGTTTGAATATTTCGCCATGTATCGCTATAACTTATATTTTACTGCATTGTTCGAAGGCCAAAAATAGATTATGTTGACCAAGTTAATGAATCATCTGTTTTAAGCACCGGATTACCAATCTTAGTGCAGAAATTTACAGGGAATTTTCAATCATTATGCAAGACTTAGTTAAGAAAAGTCCTACCCAGTTATTAAACTGTCAGAAGGAGAGACATAACATTAAAAAACAATTTAGTTTTCACATTTCAGTGAATATTCTTATATTCTAATTTCAGTCAATAGTTTGTCAGTCAAATACACAGATTTGCATACCTAGACTTCACTTGGCGACCGTCACTGTCTTTAGAATGAAGTATGCTTAGCATCAATGACTGTGTCTTACTATAGTAAAAAACGATACAGTTTGCTTACAAATACTATTCGTTATTATATCCTACAACCTTCATTCAAACTATATTCGAGATCATGGCTTGGCATATCATCCATGAAAACCTCTACAGCAGTAGCAAACTCTCTGTAACAGACCTCATGAAATTCGTGTAAAGTCGGCTATATTTGACTATAACCTTTACCAATACTTGAGCGGAAACGCGGAGAGCGTTTGTTCCATACAAATAAATTCCTCTATGCTCTCCCTTGATAGATAGAACTAAAGCAAATATTATTAAATTTGCAAATATTTTAATAATTCCTATAAAACCTATGAACGTTCTAAGGCATTATTGCTCAATTATGACCCCTATTTTATTGACTTTGAGCAAACAAATGTATCAGATGTAATAAATAAATTAAAAACTGACTTGCCACAAAAACTCTCAGGATAGTTCTAACAAGAGGGCCACCATCTTGTTAGTTCATTGAAATTTTATAAGGAAACTTGTAATATCGTTACTCTCTTGACAATGGCAGTAATAGTCTACTAGAAGACTGGTTGCCAAAAATAAAATAGAAGAAGAACTGCGACACACAGAAGTCACAGGCGACTTATGTCGTCGATGACAAAAAGTCGCATAGTCTCATATCAGGGTTACGTCAGCGCGACGACGTTGAAAAAAGTGCGCTATCTACTAAAGTATTTTCCCGAACATCCTGGTAAACAAAGAACGGTTATAATATTACGAAATAATTCTTATCGTCTTACGTGTAGTGATAAATAAATTTATCTGTTTTTATGTTAGTCATCGGTTGTTTTGAGGTCGGTATGTAACTTATTGATTGTACCTACATAAAATGTCTGCATGATTATATGTTACGAAATTAATTAATTATGTTATATCAGTCACGTTTCTTTTTTATATAGCTCTATTCATATTAAGTGATTAGAACATCATGAATTGTTAACATAACACGTGCATAGTTTTTTTATAACTATTTTTGATATACGTATACCTGTGATTGTATCCACAAAAACAAAGGAAGTTTTGTTTTATTAAAACGAATATATCTATCTATTTTATTATCAACCAGCTATTCTATTTTGCTAGCAACTTTGCTCGCGCTAGTACTGGTTAGCACTATTCTAATATTATAAATGCGAAATTTAGTTTGGTTTTTGTTGGTTCGTTACGCTTTTTGGGCCTTAACCACTCAATTTCAACGCAGAAAATTAATCTTACATCCAGAACAAAAGTACTGTTCTAGAGGGATAGGTCTTATATATATTAACATGTTCCGTGCCACGTGTAACACCGGTGGTACACGTTAAACTTGATCTTTAGGCCACGTGTATCACCGGTGGTACGTGTTAAACTTGATCTTTAGACCACGTGTACCACTGGCGGTACATTTTAAACTTGATCTTTAGGCCACGTGTATCACCGGTGGTACGTGTTAAACTTGATCTTTAGACCACGTGTACCACTGGCGGTACATTTTAAACTTGATCTTTGAACTACGTGTACCACTGGTGGTACATGTTAAACTTGATCTTTACACCACGTGTACCACTGGCGGTACATTTTAAACTTGATCTTTGAACTACGTGTACCACTGGTGGTACATATGAAACTTGATCTTTAGGCCACGTGTACCACGGGTGGTACACGTTAAACTTGACCTCCAGGCCATATGTACCACTGGTAGTACACAGTTTGATAACTACAGAAAACGAAAGAATCACTTATGCCATGTTATGTATAATGTAATATTGTATGACAATACATCTATGTTTTGTCCAAATAACAATGGCCTGAAGGATATGTCAGGTAATAATGGTTAGGTACGTGTTAACGCGAGCGAGGCCGCGAGAAGAAGCCAGTTTATAATCCAGTGTGGATAATTCACTACAAACTTTGGATATCTTTTAAGTTTCACATGGGTAAAACCCGTTAAATCATCTTCTTCTTACCTTTATCCCACCTAATTAGATTCGGCATGCTTTCCTCTTCTACTCTCCCCTGTCAGATGTTATCTCAATATTCACATCTTTTATACACATATCATTTGTCACAAAATCCATCCACACCTTTTTTGGTCTTCTCCAACTCCCATATCCGCCCACTTTCATAATCAAAACTTTTCTTGTTACATAGACTTTCATCTCTTCACATAATATGCCCATACCATCTAAATATTGCTCCTCAGCTTCTCTGTAGCTGCTGCTATTTTATTTTATTTTATTAAATATTATTAAATACATTTCATTATTTTCCTTTAAGCCCTAATTTACTGCGGTTTCAATACTAGGAAAATACCAAAGTATGTTGTAAGACGCAATACTTAGGCAATATTAAAAATAAATTGTCCTATAAGTGTATACGGTGGGAACTATTGTAATTTATTGGCTGGTAATTGATATATTAAAATAAATATTCTATATATGAATATATGCACATTTACAATCTTGTATAATAATCAATGCCTTTATTATCTATGTAATGTTTATCTTATTTATTTTTAGAAATTGATGTTTATTTATAGATATGACATATTTAAACACCTAAAAATAGATAGTTGAAGTAGAAACGTATTTTTATATTTCATAGGTTTTATCGTTTGTTTGTCGTTTAATTAGTTACGGCTCGCTAACCCTAAAAAGAATTGACTCTATCTGTTGCTTGCCGAAGAAAATCTTCGAAACGGCTGAACTGAATTTAAGAAAACTTCTAGTGATAAATAGAGGACTTTTCAGAATATTATCTAAGCTATGATTACACTTTTCCAAAGAGGCTAAGCATTAATTATAAAATTAAAAAATAAAAGACAGCTCACAATATGTTATTCTCATGATAAAAAAAAACATTTCCAAAAGAAAGAAGTAGCTTACACCGACAAGTTTTCTAATAGAACAGTGCCTTGCACATAAACTTCTTTCAAGTAAAAATTTCATTCGAATCCGCCCAGCCTTTTAAGCGATGACAACATTCGAACAGTTTGTACAATTTGTAGGTGGTAGAGCCACGCTGAAGCTATTACTGGTTTCAGCATGAATGGGTCGGCTCGCCTGGTGTAGTACCACCCTCTCACAGAAAACCAACGTGAAGTGACAATGCTTGCATTGTTTCGTTTCGTTCGGTCAGTGAGAGAGCCAGAGACCCACCTCTCCTCCCTCCCCTTTCCCCCTTACCCCCAAATACAGGCTGGCAACGCACTTGCGACTCCTCTGGTGTTGTTAGGGTCTATGGACGGTGGTGATCACTTAACATAAAGTGACCCACCTGTTCGTTTGCCACCTATGCCATAAAAAAAACAAACAAACTTACGCATGTTTATATATATGAGATACCAGCTTTTTCCTTGTCTTCGTTGCGTGTTTTTCGATATATTCCAGGTGTAAATTAGAATGTCCTTCTAGAGGATCCAGGCTACCTTATGCTGACTTCCATTGCGTTCTACGAAAATACTGGTCCGATTTGAAAAATTCTTTCGGTGTTAGATAGCTCATTTATCGAGGAAGGCTATAGGGTATATATCATCACGTTAAGGCCAATAAGACTGGAACATCAATGAAGAACGTTTCAAAATTTAGATTTTTTCCTTTTCAGAGCTTCCGCTGCGTGTTAGCGCAATATAACTATTCCACGCGAAAGAAGTCGCGCGCAGAAGCTAGTAAAACAGATAAAATTACTTTCGCAATTATAATGTTATTGTGAATTACATGAATCAGATAAGAACGACAGCTTCGAAGAAATATTAAAAATAGATTAATATTGCAGTATTATTGAAGATTTCTGTGAATTTCTAAATCGAACGGATTTCCCTTATTTAATAACGCTTGTTATTTATTAATAGGGTACATTTCTTATGTAGGTATATGATGTATGTACGTCAATTTGCCTTGATTTTATCTAATCTTACTTATTGCGGTTTTTATTTGGAAATTCATTTGTTTTTGTAAAAGTAAAAAACATCTTATACAAGGCGTTTTCATTATCTTGCCTAAATTGGACAATCAATTCTGCTCCCTTCCGCGTGAAAGGTTCTCCTTTGTATCTTAGACTAGCTTCTGCCCGCGACTTCGTCCGCATGGAATGGTTACTTTTGGCTGACTAACACACAGTGGAAGCGCTCATAAGGAAAAAGAAACCCGATTTGGAAACATTCTTCATTGGTGCTCCGCTCCTGTTGGTCTTAGCATGATGATATAGCCTATAGCCTCCCTTGACAAATGACTTATCTAACACTGACCGAATTTTTCAAATCAGACTAGTAGTTCCTGAGATTACCCCCTACTAAAGTTTACCTCTTTATAATATTAGTATAGATAAAGAAATCATTTTAATATCTTACAAAAAGCTATCATTTGCTTATAGGAGGTTCCTACAGTTACATTTAAGCGTCAGTCTTCCTTTAAATTTAGGTGTCAGGTTTCATTTGTTATTTAATACCACCTTATATAAGCAAGTCTATAGCTTATATAGTAATTTAAAAGAAATAGTTAACTATGTTTTATTTACCTTTGTTAAAATTAAATTAATATTGTGTAATAATCATTGATAAGCTTTGATATATAAGAACCCAAGATGCCCAGTCCCGAATAGAAGTAACGCTCAAAACCGTTCCCAAAAACTCATCGATATACCTAAGTAGTCATAGTTACGCGAATCACCTTACGCGAATTGTTTAAAGTTGTTTTTACAAAGCACTGTACAAAAAGTACAAAGACGCGAGTGAATAGAGACTATTTGAAATGAGCTCAGAATTGTCAATTATGCACTCATCTTGCATCTTGCATCTTGGGTTTTATATACCAATGTCGATAAGACATAAAATAGAAATCAGGAGTAATAAAGATTATAGAAACAGTAAAGGTTATGTTATGTTAAGGTGTATATATGTAAACAAATCAAAAATGTTTAGAACTAATAACACTTTTTATTCATAATGATTCATAGGTGACATCCCCATAGACTAGAGAAAGCATATGACTCATCGAAAAGCACTAGAAAATCGATGTGTACTCCCAGGAAACAGACAAATAATTTCATTTGATTCATATAAACTCTGCGTCCGTTTCTCAGTATAGCGTGACTCATCGCGGCTACATGTTGGCGCCAAATCGGACCGCGACATACGCCATCTTGGTTTTATAACTTTTTTTTGGAACCCGTATCAATGACGCAGATCGAAAAGTTGTCGTTTGTTATACAATCGATTTAATTTATTTGCATATACTCTTTACGTAATTGCTGGCTGTAGTGACGTTATTAGTGAGTTGTTTGTTGGGTCTTAGGGACTTTTTTGTATTTATACCAGTTATATCTGATAGAAGATTTATATTTCAGTAAAATGTGTAAAATATAAAAATTTTCCGAGGTCGTCTACTTTGTCTATATCATCAATTTATTTAAATAAATAATGTTGTGTTAGGTAAGAGATACTCTTGTGAGATTTTGATATATTTAATTTTTAGCCTTATGTTATTTTTCCTAGAGAAATTATAGAAGAATTACATTTTTAAAAGTTTTACCTTATATATACCTATATTATTACCAAAAAACTTATTTCAGGATTAAATACATTTCATTAAAATGTATTATAATAAAAAAATGGCTACGTAGAAACCAAAGTCAAATGTATAACCTTGAATTTAAATGTTATATAAATCGTCACAGTATGTCGGTTTATGCAAAATATTTACGTATGCAATAATAAAAATGTATAATATAACGTTTTCCGGTGCGCGTATCATGTTCGTCCGTCCTCCATTTTGGGAATCTAGTGTCTGTTCCTTTTTAGTTTTAAAATAAGGAAATAAAAAAAATGTCGATATCGAAAGATTTATTCAATTTTATATTTTAACTAGCCTCCGCCGGCGACTTCGTCCGCGTGGAATAGTTACTTTGGGATAACTCTAACACGCAGCGGAAGCTCTCAAAAGGAAAAACAATTTTGAAAGATGCTTCCTCGGTGCTCCGCTCCTACTGGTATTAACGTGATAATAACGTGCCTTCCTCGACAAATGAACTATCAAACACTGAAAGAATTTTTCAAATCTGACCAGCAGTTCCTGAGATTAGCACGTTCAAACAAACAAACTCTTCAGCTTTATCATATTAGTATAGATTAGGTTATATTTTGATTGAGATCGAAGCTCAACTGCACTTCAATCTTAGCGTATAGCTAACAAAGCGAAAATTAAAAATTATATATCGTATCACTTAAAACCAAGATCCGTTCTAGGCTACAAAATCGTAACAAGTGTCGAAGCACTGAGTTACTATTGTTTGAAATATTTCGTAATATCATTATCATTACATAGTATAAAACAAAATCTCCTAACGCGTCTGTTTGTCTGTTCGCGATAAGCTCAAATACTACTGAGCGGATTTGCAAGCGGTTTTCACCAGTGGATAAAGTGATTCATGAGGAACGTTTTGGTATATAATTTGTCAAGGATTTCTTTATAATCAGGGCGGGACAACGTCTACCGGGCCCGCTAGTTTTTATTATTTAGATTTATGAGTTTTAGTTATAAGTTAAGATACACTTAGGCTACGATGGGACTGACATATCAGAAATGGTAAAGCTCCCTAAATAAAATAAAGAGAAAAAAATAATTACACCATTTTAATATTTAAACTACATTCAGGTGAGAATATCTCGAAAAAACACAATATAAGTTGACGACACTGAGATAATTAATACTTTTTTTTATATCATAGGAAGCAAACGAACAGGCGGGTCTTGATGTTAAGTGATCACCGCCGTCCATAGACACTAGCAACACCAGGGGAGTCGCTAATGCGTTGCCAGCCTGTGTTTGGGGGAGGGGACGAGGAGAGGGTTGGGAGAGGAGGTAGTCCTCCGGCGCTCTCACTGACCGAACGAAACACAACAATACAAGCACGTCGGTTTTCTGTGAGAGGTTGTGACTACCCCGGGCGAGCTGACCCATTCATGCTGAAACCAGTAATAGCTTCAGCGTGGCTCTACCACCTCATTTTTTTTTACAAAGACGATGGAATTATGACAAAAATTAAAATATTAAGTTCATTTGTTTTTAATGTAGTTATCTTTACTTTTAACATAGGAAATTCCAACAGTATAATGGTCATTAGTGACAAATAACTATCTCCTCTTCTTTTCCCACTGCCATTTAATTAGGTTATTATTTTGTTTTAATGTATCCTGTTATGACTACGGTGTTGGAATAAAATGGTGACGTTCTAGGGAATTTTTTTACCTCGGAATTCATGTCCCGAGTCATTTCCAATCCACTTGGCTTTAACATAATAAACAAAGTTACGTAACATGTCACTAATATTACAAAATATAGAGTCAACCATACTAGATGTCCACCAATTACAAGATAGGAATTCACCTAGAGGGCGGATGTCGTCTTTCAGGATTAGCTTATACAGTGCGACTGGTTAAACGCCAGCAATATTTTTACAGGATAATCATTAGTCGATTCTCGTTCCGAATCAATTAAAAAAAATAGGTGCGTAATATTTGACCTAATTATCTTGAGAAAAACAAACTGATATACACTCAACATCTGGTGATTTAAGCAAAAACGAACTGATGTAATAATAAGGAAAGCAATGAATGACGCCGTGTCGCGTAGTCCTGCCCACGCCCCGCACCTCGACTCGCGCCCCGCTTCCCTTTATTTGACCGTGCGGCGTTCCGATGATAAGCAGTTACGTAATGATTAACCTTGAAAAGCACCACTTTAATGTTGTTAATTGAACCTAGATGTGATTTTTTTACATTTAAAAGTATTGTTTCCATACTTTTAGCACTTTTACAACATACTTTAACAAAGGTTCTCTCTGTTGTTTATTAGTATTTTGTTTTGATATTATTATTTTATATATTAAATATGACCAAAGGATTGAAGGGTGTTAAACTTTAAAAGTCACCTGGTATATTCGTCTATCCACATACAGTAATCAAAAGGGAGAGTATGGATTTGTATGCAATTTGATCTCTACCATTTTACACATGATGACACAGTGACTCCTTTTAGTTTCCCACGTCTTCATATCGGCCACCGTATATTTATCTGCCGAAATACAGACTTTTATACCTTATAGGTTTTACCGTCTGATCACAATTTCATCTGATATTAAACAACGATGTGGTCAAAGATGATAAAGGCATAAGGTGGTAGAGTCACGTTAAAGCTATTATTGGTTTCAGCACGAATGGGTCGGCTCGCCCGGGATAGTACCACCCTCTGATAGAAAACCGACGTGATGTAACAGTGCTTGCATGTTGCGTTTCGTTCGGTCAGTGAGAGCGCCGGAGGCCCACCTCCACTCTCCTCTCCCCCCTCCCTCCCTTTCCCCCAAACACAGGCTGGCTACACACTTTTGACTTCCCTGGTGTTCTTAGCGTCTATCGACGGTGGTGATCACTTAACATCAGGTGACCGACCTGTTCGTTTGCCTGCTATGACATAAAAAACACGCTTCGATGAAACTGGGTCTCAAGTGCAGCTGTCAGAACACTCCAACATTGTTCTTAGCGACAGATTCTCAACTAGCCAGGCGGTCTTAGCAAAGCCCCACCACCAAAAAAACCAGCTCAATCGGTGTCCAAACCCGTAATAACTAAAGTATTAAATTTACGTCATAGATGATTATTCAAGAAAAACATAACAGGTATTTCTGCTTAAAGTGATATTAAAATGTTCGACCGATTACATCGTTTTGACATCTGAGTATGTAATCGTGGTTTATTTTCATCGCGGGGCATTTTTGTGGTTTCTAAGAAAATTTTGCGTTGTTATAACTTACCCCAACTAATATTATTAATGCGAAAGTGAGCTCATTTGTTTGTTAGTTACGCATTCTCGCCTTAAATACGCAACCAATGATTATGAATTGCGTACACGTCATAATGGGTACATAAAAGGAATGGGGTAACATTTTTTACCCAGAAAAATGTTCTGATACCTAGCGATGGGTAAAACCTACATTAAAACGAGCAAAGCCGCCAGTAAAAGCTAGTTAATTATATTACAATTTATGATAGAGTTTATTTAAGAGAATTTGTAGTTTTCCGAGCGAAGTAAAAATTCTAAGGAGCTGTGGAAGATTTGACAGTTTTTGATTTTGGTTATGTATAACTAACTCAGTCTTCATGAGTAAGACTTTAAAGTTGGGTATTTTTGGGTAATAATATATAACTATAGATTGTAGTCTGTAGTTGCAGGAGTTTACGTTTGTTTATCATTAAATAATATAACCACAATGGATTAGCTCTGAAATTTATTTTCTAGGATTTCAGCTCCAAATTTATAAAGAGAGTGGAATCGATGAATCTGACCTCGAGCTGCTGGAAAACAATTCAAGAAGGAAGGATTTCGTGTAAATTAAATTAAGCTTTACTATACTGTGTTAATTAATATAAAGTATTCGAAGGTAAATTTGTTTGTTCAATTGTTTTCTATGCTTTCACGGCTCAACTACTGAACCAAACATTATAAAATTTTGTATACACGTTATGAGAGATACAAAAACGGAACTGGGACACCTTTTATATAGAAAAAGCATTATTTAGTCAATCTACATTAACGCGAATGAAAAATGCATCATAACTTTTTTTTATAGGTGGTAGAGCCACAGCCTAGAGCATGAATGGGTTGGCTCGCCCGGGGTAGTACTACCCTCTCACAGAAACACCAACGTAAAGTAACAGTGCTTGCATAGTTGCGTTTCGTTCTGTCAGTGAGAGCGCCGGAGGGCCACTGCCTTCCCCGCTCCCCCCACTCTCTCTCCTCTCCCTCTCCCCCATACACAGGCTGGCAACGCACTTGCGATTCCTCTGGCGGTGCTAGTGTCTATGGATGGCAGTGATCACTTAACAACAGGTGACCCACCTGTTCATGTGCCTCCTATAATATAAAAAAAACCATCACTATAGGTTTTTGTTTATTTTTAAAGTAGTTATTTTATTTTATCCATGCTTAGTTTCTGATTTTTTTTAACGTAACATTAATAAGAATTTTATCTAATAGAGCAAGAGCCCGTGAGTGCCAGACCTTCGTATTCTCTCAATACTCGTTACTGTATACGCTCCTTGCTCTCCCAACTGCTGCTCACTTTGAATGCGTCTGGCAAGATGATAGAACCACCGAAACTGTCCGGCTACTATGTAAACATAGTTTAATAGGCCCCCAAAAAAGTATATATAAAATTTAGGTTTTATAATATAACGTAAGTATAATTATAAATTATAATAGTTTAGGGGTGTCCGGCAGAGGGTTGTAACCATACTAACTGTCTGGCAATGAGCAACGCGAGTTTTTATATTAGTATGAATCAAATATTAAAAAAAAAAACAGTTTTATTTTATGATAAATTTTAGATGGAATTTTATACACCTTTGTTACCTGTTACCTGCCAAAGTCACCACTGTCTCAGCTTCATGGGTGGGGATCATTCTTACCTATACTAGATACACACATAGAAGAACTTTCAGCTTTTATAAAAATACGAAGGTCTGACATTCACGGGCTCTTGGACCATAAGACAGTGTGGCGTTACAATATTACTTTCCACTTGAGTTTTTTTTTGTTTATTTATAAAAAAGTTATTTTTAGTTTTATTTTATCCATGTGTAGTTTTTGTTTTAATAATAAAAAATAAAAAAGTACAAAATATGTATATAAATATATTGAAGATTAACAAGAATACTCAACCATATGTACATACATACATAAATAATCATTTAATTTTTATTGTTTTCATTATTTTAAGATAGTAATAAGTCTAGTTAAATTCTGTTAATAATGTCAACCTAGATAAGGTCCCTTTCTTTTGTTAGAGGATTTACTTAGTACCCAATAAATAAAAAAAACTACCACTATAAATTACGAAGAAATTCATCATTAATTAAACATCGCTGTAAGCAAAGAGGTCGCAACTGTGCCTTCACCGCTTCATAATAGCTGTATGATAGCGAATAAAAATCACTATATCGGGAATTTCCAATAATTGTAAGCCATCAAGTCAGTGGGAAGATTCCACTAGCCCGCTATATACCCGTTTCAGTTGCATTGATGTACGGTCTTTTTTAGCTATATCGCTCAATATACACGTGTAAGAACAAAGACATATATGAGTATTATACGTACGTGCTATATGTATGTATACGATTATACGTATGAAAAAATAATGTATGATGAAATATTATTTAAAACTGCCCAATCACGATGAGTGGTTTGAGATGAAACCCATTATAACAGCAACACGGGTATTGTAAATATAAAATAGAGTACTAGCCGCTTCCTTAGACATTAAAAACAAACCAAACGGTAAATTGAATTAAAAAAATAACCTATCCTAGAACCATCTAGGAAAAAATTTGCATCGAATTGTTATAGCCCTATGCCGATACGTTCAATAGTTCTGACATATTTGAGTCTCAAAGGAATTGTATTTTAAAGATATATATTTAAAAGGTATAGAGATATTTAATCTCATCAATTTTTATAACAAGCGATTGAACAGTAAAGATGTTGATTCGCTACTGCACCATCTAGAGTATTTTTTTTTTCAAACTTGTTGGTTTCGCACAGAGGACAATTGAAACAGGCAATATAAAGGGAGAAAGGAGTGATCGCAATTTGATACAATTCACTATTCACTCCCTTGACGTGTTGCATGGGCATAATATTAAAGTCACCAATATTTGTTAGTCCTGATATAGATACAAGTCAGAGAGTCGTGGTAATTTCAAGGTCTGTTAAATGTCTTAAGATTTGAACGATTTGATTGCAGATATAATTAATAATAATAAATAATTAATCTAGAGTAAGTTATAGCGAATTGGACAGTGTGCAAACTTTGATGTAGGTCGTTAGAACGGTCTTACCGATTTTAGACATGACTACATTTATATGCTTATACTTCATAAATATTATAAGACAAAGTGTCTGTCTGTACCTTAGTTCTTCTAAGTTACGCGACAGATTTCGGAATTATTTCTGAAAAATCTAAATAAAGACTTACAGGGAGTCTTTGGCGGGATCTTGGAATGTCATGTAGTTGATTTTAACTTTTACTAGCGGGCCCGGTGGACGTTATCACGCCTTGATAATAAAAAAAAACCGTGACAAATCTTCCTCATTAATCACTTTATCTATCTTTTTTGGTGAAAACTGGTGAACATACGTTCAGTAGTTTTTGAGTTTATCGCGAACAGACAAACAGACAGATGTGGCAGAGGACATTGTTTTATACTATATAATTACTTACAATCTTACGTTGTTTGACTCCATATTTTGTAATATAGTTCTGTTATTGTGTACAAGTGAAGTGGATGAGAAATAATATCACGGAGAATGGATTCTGGCTTGCCACAAAACTCCCTGGAAAGTTCTAACAAGGCGGCCACCATCTTCTTAGTTTATTGAAATGATCGTAAGATACTTGTAATAATATGATTACCTACTCGACAGTGGCAGTAATAATCTACAGCAGAGGCAAATGTACAGGCGGGTCACCTGATGAGACACGGGCCTCCGGCGCTCTCACTGACCGAACGAAACGCAACAATGTAAGCACTGTTACTTCACGTCGGTGTTTCTGTGGGTGGGGTGGTAGTACCCCGAGCGAGCCGACCCATTCATCCTGAAACCAGTAATACCTTCAGCGTTGCTCTACCACCTACCAAACTACTAAAGATGACATGCAATAACCACTCTTATCTTATACTTATTATGATTAAAAAATAAAATAATATGGTAAATAATATTTGCAAGACTGTTTTGGTCAATACAGACTTAATACTTATTTAATTTATTTACATTAGGCATCTTATGTAGATCAAAATCCAAATCCAATCAAAACTTTATAACACACCATTTCAAATATGTTTCATAATAGATTTAAAGGTATACGCAACAAAAAAGTTGTTTATCTCAGGAGATTAGCGGCTCTATGACGTGTCTATATCTACACTACACCGGTCCGAAGCAGCGACGGATCGATAGGGATAAATAAATAAATAAAATTCTTGAGAACTCATACTAGGATATGTTTATATAGCACCATATAAGCACCAGCATATTATTTGGAATAACCGAAACACCTCAGATGTAGTGACGTCATTACTTATGAATATTATTTTTCTTAAACAACACCGTACCATTTGCGTCGTCATATCGCCCCGTCACTAAATAATTCAATGATAAACGTCATAGTATGATTCTCCGTATCGAGTATTACGCAAAGGTAAATTCGAGGATTATTGTAATCAATTTTGTACCTAATTACAATAACACATTAAACGTATTTTCGATAAGGAAGTTTATGTATACAATATATATAGGTAATAATGGGAGACGAATATTTCAAAGAATAGGTAAATGGGAAAATCGTTGGTCGATTTTAGTGCACCGGAAGTTTTAGCACATTCTTAAAGCGTTTGTCGACATTTCTAGTATAGCATATAAATAAGAAGCATGTTTTTTTTTTCAGACAATGCAATCGGCTTAGTTGATAGCGTGTCCGGAGACCGTGTTGATGACCGTAGGTTCGAATCCTCGCCACTGAGTTGGAGCTTTCGATAAAGGAATACACCGTGACGTGAATACACGTGACGAAACCATAGGTATTGTGGTAAGAATTTCTCTAAGTCCACCTGACTAGCTACAACTCTCAAATTGAAAATCTGTTACCAATCAGCTGTTGGTGTGTTCCGGCAGCTGCACTAGAGAGTCAAACATTAAACGAAAACTCATAAAATATGTAAAAAAAAGTAATTGGTACTACCTGGAGATCCACGAAGCTTCAATGGTCACCGTTATCTTGCTGGCCTGCAAGCAGTTGCTGATTCCGAAACGTAATAAATGTTTACGCTGATAGCAATCCAGGTAGATAGAGATACTCTGTCACCCTGCTAATTACTGGACCTATTTTTTTACGACCAGAGAAATCCCTATGGGTTTGAGGGAGGTTAGGTAGTGTCGAAGACTCCTACCGACTAAAAAACTCCACGATGAACCGTTCACCGCACCAATGGAAGTGTCACGGGGTGACGTGACCATACTCCGCGACATCCCCTGCGTCACACACCCACTGACTGAGGCAGCCCGGTTCTCCGACTGCCTCCCAGTCTGCTGAACCAGTGCAATTGAAGGTTAGCTTAGTTACTGGACCTAAGCGTAGCATTGTTGTGAGTGATAGTCGCAACCCAGTCCGATAAAATTTTCAACTACCAGGAAGATTTGATTTAGAAAATAGGCTGGGAGAACAAAAAGTGAAATGAAATAGGAATAAATTTTTAAGACTAAATTTATACCAGTATAAAGTTCTTACAGTACACGGGATTTGAATTTCATATGCCGAAGTGAAGAGTGAGACGTCCCACTAAGATCGGCTTGCTTCAACTTTGTAAACCTTTCCTCTGTCGCACAGCTGTGATAGACAAAGATAACGCTATACGAAACCGAACTTAGCCTACTATCTCGGTCGTCTCTCCGAAGTGCCAAATCAAAATCCAGGTACTGTACTTTAAAATCTGGCCATAAAAGTGTAATCATGAATTTTGCTCTATAGTCGACAAGAATTCATCATCTCAAAGGAAATCCCACATTTATTATATAAATGCCAATGAAAAAGATGAAACATGTATCATCAACGTATATACCTACTGGGATAGGTAATAAGCAATGAAATAACTTTTAAGTAACGTTTTAAGTAAACAACTCCATCCTTATAAGTATCTTTCTCCTCTTTCTCTTCTCCTTTTCTTTCTTTCTCTTATATTTAGGTGTTGTTGTAAATAAATGTGTTTTCTTTCTTTCGTGTACACAGAAACAGACACACACTAGATATTATACATCTTACGATTAATAATTTCTGTATTTCATCTTGTCAATCTTCCTTCAGTATTTCATCAAGTTCCATGCAACTCATCCCTTAAAGACTATCTATCATTGATTATTAAACATAATGTAGGTAATTCCTTCTAGGTATCATTCCTTGATGTCATTTGGACTTTGGTAATGTTTTTTTTTTATACATTATCGGTGTTATTACAAAAAAGTTAAATACGTATTGAA
This sequence comes from Antheraea yamamai, assembly GCA_036509395.1. Taxonomy (NCBI): domain Eukaryota; kingdom Metazoa; phylum Arthropoda; class Insecta; order Lepidoptera; family Saturniidae; genus Antheraea; species Antheraea yamamai. The sequence goes on along the minus strand of AP028450.1, from coordinate 253,759 downwards.
TACTTGTTTTAAAAAGGTTTCGAATTAAATGCACCGCGGTTGCTGAATGTTCGCCATTTTGCCTTTTTGTCTCGCTTTGATATTTTTTTATATTATAGGAGGCAAACGGACATGTGGGTCACCTGATGTTGAGTGAGTGATCACCACCGTCCATAGACACTTGCAACACCAGGGGAGTCGCAAGTGCGTTGCCAGCCTGTGTTTGGGAGAGAGGGGAGTGGGGAAGTGGGGGATGGGGAGGGGAGAACGGGGAAGAGGAGAGGAGGTGGGTATGCGGAACTTGCCTCGGGCGAGCGCGGTGCATTTAATTCGAAACCTTTTTAAACCAAAAATTTAACTTTTTTGTAGTAACACCGATATATGGTTTTACTGTCTGACCACAATCTCACCTGATGTTAAGTGACAATGTGCTCTAAAAGTTTTTTTAAATAAAAAAAAGCTTTTCGCAGACAATTTAACTGCAGCCTTGAACAAATACAATCTCTGAATATGGTGGCTAGTTAGGGGTGCTATCAAAGATTGACCTGTTTTTCTTGAAAGATCAGGAGTCAAGGACATTACAGCATTTGAGCTCACGTCTCTTAAAACCTCTGAAATCATTGAATTAATTGTATGAGGTAAATTCCACATTCTGTCTTCATTATCCACAACAAAGAAAGTACAAGCATCACCCTTTGCATAGCCTAATTGATGATATGAAATATAAATCATTACATATTATAAAACAAAGTCCCTTACCTGTCTGTCTGTCTGTTCGCGATAAACTCAAAAACTACTGAACGGATTTTCACGCGGTTTTCATCAGTAGATAGAGTGAATCACAAAGAAAGTTTAGGTATATAATTTGTAAAAAAAAATATTATCAGCGCGGGATAGCGTCCGCTAGGCCCGCTAGTTATTTATACCTATAGTAATATTATAAAAGGTAAAGCTTCTGAGTTTTTGAGGTTGTAGGGGGTAATATCTGGATCCACTAAACCGATTTTGAAAATTGTTTTACCAATAGAAAGCCACGTTATTTGTGAGTGTCGTAGGCTATATATTAACCAGAAAACTGAAAAGATTTTTATGTGGTAGTCGCATTTGCAACGTAAGTCGGAGAAAAAACGGTCGAACGAAAACGTTTCTTACGAACGCTGCCTTAACGATGATAGATATATGATTGAGTGCTAAAGAAATGTTGTAGAACTTGATAATACCTACAAAAAAGTCACAGACAACATGTATCTAACTTTTATATTTAAGTCACAAAAATTAGTTGTTTATATTAAAAAAATCGTTAAGTGATGTTTATTGGTCATATTATCAACAACAATTATGATTACTTATATGTAATAACTGAGCTATAACAACTCGTGGCCGGGACAGGTAGTAATTATTAAACTCGTTTGTTACAATACATAGGCATTTCCGTTGCAAGCACATGTAAAATACAATTATGTATTGAATTAATTATATGGGACAATTTCCACAATCTGTCTTCATTACAGTACAACAAGGAAATTACAAATACCGCTTTTTGCACAGCCTAATTGATTATACGAAATATTAATTAATTATAATTATTAAATACGTAATGTTGTTTGTTACAATTCAAAGGCATTTCCGTTACAAACCCACGTTGCGATATTACATCACACACGAAGCATTTAGCGAACGTCCAAAGGCGATTATGTGTTCTCGGAATTTGTCGCATGTACGCAAAAAATATTATAATCGAGACTTGACAATATAAAAATACGCTGAATCAGTGTACCTATGACCAGCAATTAAGCAAAACGATTTGTTTATGTGATGTTAGATGGTGAAACAAAAGAAAGTAATTTTTATCATATTTGTGGACTTCTACAATCAATCTTCCTAATTGAACTAACAAAATTAAGTGTAAACATTTTGTTTTTTTATCATTATGGGCTTCATATGATTTTATATCTCGAACATTGTTTTGCCTTGTTTATACTGTATACTTGTTTATACTGTAGGGAGTTTTTATTTTATCTCAAAAATATGTTTTTGTAGGTGGTAGAGCCACGCTGAAGCTTTTTCTGGTTTCAGCATGAATGGGTCGGCTCGCCCGGGGTAGTACCACCCTCTCAGAGAAAACCGACGTCAAGTAACAGTGATTCCATTGTTGCGTTTCGTTCGGTCAGTGAGAAAACAATTTGAATATTATGTTTTATACAGATAGGGTTGCAAATGTTTTTGAGTATTTCGTTAATAATGTAAAGTTCGTGTTTTGCGTCGCCACGTCGCGCCAAGCCAACAATTAGGTTTAGCATGGTTCACGTTAAAAAACAAAAAAATACCGAATGCATGTAAGCGTGTCACATCAAAATGGCTGCACTTATTTGGTTGATTATTTTTTCTGCAATTTTAATTGTCAGGACAAACACAAATAACACAGGTTATTCAGTACTCGCTTCTAGTTCTAAATCAATAAAAAAATAGGTGCTTAATATTTGACGTAGTTATCTAGAGAAAAACAAAACTAATATACACTCCTAACGCTTAATTTACGTCACGCGTTAGTATGCGTGCTATCACGTCCCACCCGCTACCCGCCACGCGCACCGCCGCCAAACCGTGCCTCAGTTAATTGTTCGTTAAAGGGATAGTTTACGCATTACGTAATGTTAAGGTTATTCACCCCGGATGCACCCTCGCAATTCACCTTCACTTTCGTTCATTGACCGTTTCACTTTTTTATCCATACTTTTTGAAAGTCTTAGAACAAACTTTAACTAAAGTTCTCTTTGTTGTTTATTAGTATTTGTTTTTATATTATTATTTTATATATTAAATGTGACCAAGAACTATCATTTCCTTGAATATTGTAACTCTTTAAACTTTCACCCCGTATATAGGAAGGTATTTGAAATATTGTACGGAAATGTAAAAAAAAAATGGTTAAATAATCTCTATATAAAAATTAGTGGGACAGACGACAGTCTTTAGTCAGTGGAAGATCTATAGAAATATTTACAAAATTGACAGATTGAAGTTTAGTTGTTTAATTGCGTTTTTATTTTATTGCATGGTAGTACTGTAAAGGGAAGATTTGGCCTCATTTTATTTGTTAATAAACATGTGAAAAGCCGGGGCGGGAAGGTAGTATTACATTTATAGAGCTAAATAACACAAGTTTATCAATAAAAAATACTAATTAACACATAACAGACCAAGATTTCGCCAAATATTTTATGTTGATAATATCTTCAGATATTTCTATATCAGCCAGGTGGCTGATTTCGAAACAAAACAAACCAAAAAATTATCATTATTACGGGTTAATCAATATGTGCCTGGTAGTTTATTTTATTTTTGGGGACGTATCTTTCAAATTACTACTGCCATTGAGTAGGTAACAATATTATAAGTATCGTGGGAATATTTCAATGTTCTAACAAGATGGCGGCTCCCTTGTTAGAACTTTCCAAGGAGGTTTTGTGGCATCTCTGACTTCCTGCTCCGTGATATTATTTTCCATTCAATTCACTTATGCACAGTAACCGAACAATATTACGTAAAACACCACCAATATTACAAAATATAGAGCCAAATAAAACAAGACTATGAATAAAATATAAAATCCAATACATGACATTCCAAGATCTCGCCAAAATCTCCATAAAAGAGAATGTTTAGTTGTTATATCTCACCACTAGGTGGTGTTAGGCTACATTTTATTACCTATCATAATATATTTAAAAGCTGGCGATTTCGCGGGTACTTGTGGTGATATAGTACATACATATATCTATCTATCTATACTAATACCTATTATAAAGCTGAAGAGTTTGTTTGCTTGAACGCGCTAATCTCAGAAATTACTGGTCCGATTTAAAAATTCCTTCAGTGTTAGTTAGATAACTCAATTATCGACGAAGGTATAGTATAGTATAATAAGAGCTGAGCACCAATCAAGAATATTTCGAAATCAGCGTTAACGTACGTAAACGTAAAATATTTTCACCTTCTTCGTAAACGATTTCGCGAATTAATTAGCGTTAGCCCAAAGTAACTATCCCACGCGGACGAAGTCGCGGGCAGAAGCTAGTATACTAATATAGGATAGGCACTCCATGAAATGAGACCGTCGCGTCACTCGCGGGGAATAACCGAACTGCGTATTTTAGATATTTTTTTATCACTTACCTTTTATAGCTGATTAATCTACATTTCCTTACGACGTCCTTCAAACAAACTCTACCTATTTTTAGAGAATTATGCCTAAATAGATATATTACTAAAAAAATTATAACAAACACACAGTTTAATAGAATCAAGTTTGTTTATAAGCGTAGAGCTTTATTAAAGCCAACCTAACTAGTTACAACCTAGCATAGGAGTGTTCTGACAGTTATTGTGAGCTAGTCTTTCTCTAGGTTCAACGTACCATCCTAGACTAATTTGTTATTAAATATCAGGTGATATTGAGGTCAAACGCCAACAAATATTTATAGAATACTAGCTGACCCGCGCCACCTTTGTTTGCGCCAAATCGGTTATTGCCAGTTCTAATTTTATTTCCAGATGCGAAAAATCTTAAAACACCGGGAACCCGATTGTACCGATACCCACCGGGTCAAATTGTGATTCCAAACTATCCTATATATATTGGAAAGAAATGTCTTCCAGGTATCCCCTGGGTTGCTCCTCTGGCCCTCACCTCCGCGCCCCATTTACTATCCTCGCAACGCAATAATTTTACCAGCTTATAGTTTTGATTTCCCATTATCTTCTAACCAACTCCATCAATTATCATGCTGTAAAAAGTAATCTTTATCTCCATGAAATTTTCGTTTTGAATTAGCTATTTGTTTTAATAAGAATTTGTAAAGTATACATGAAATCTGTATGTAATAACTTTACTAACTAGTAATCTTAACATTTCTTTTCTTTTTCACATAAAAACAATTTTTTTGTCTGAAATACTAAACTCAGAGATATGGTGTCTCGTATTTTTTGTAAAGGTAACGGTAATTAATTTTGCTATGGATTTTATTCCTTTACTTCAAATCATTCCAGCAAAGCACGCCATATTATAGAATTTGGATAATTTTAATTACATTTATTGTGATCATTTATTCAAAATATATATTTACCGAAATATAAATAATATACCTTTCTAATAGTGAAAGAATAATCAAAATCGGATCAGTAGGTAGTACCAGCGATTACACTCAAAATTACAAACTTTGACTCTTTGATATTGGGGTTCCATAGATACGAATTCTACAAGTGTCAAGTCAGTCACGGGAGAGTCACACTATAGGTAGTATTACATTTTTATTATATAATTTAGTTCTTCCAGATTAAGCCACTGAAATACACAAAGACAAAAACAACACTTAAAGACGTCACGCCTTAAATAAATATATATTTACATAATAATTACTGTTAGTTATTGTGTTATGTTAAGGTTTAATTTTGTAAAAAACATATAAAATTAGCCAGAGTATTGACAAAAGGAAAAAATACACACCGTTGTACCTTTGTTAAAATCAGACAGACGTTGTATATTGTTAGGTAAAAATATCATACAATACAATACTAAATTGGGGCAATTGAAAAAAATGTGTTCTAGAGTGTCTTCATCCAACCAACATTCACGTATTTAGTTGTCCCCGATTCTGAGCTTTGCAAGATGGACTGGCGAGCACACGTCTACAGATAGTAGTCGCAGCATACTGGCAACAGTCACGAAATTTATAAAGCCATGGCTTACCAAGAATGTTATCCTGAATGAAAGCATAAGATTTTCTTTAATTTGATTGGGTATATTCCAGTTAGAGTTCCATGACAAGAGGAATAAACCCTGAACATAGGTTTTATAGTGATCAAAATATCCAGCCTGGATAGCTTCTTTAGCAATAAGATCAACAGCTTCATTACCCTGGATCCCACTATGTCCTCGTATCCATGCCAGAACTACATAAACTCCTAAACAATGACATTGATACAAATGGAATTGATTAATTGTGATAACTGATGTTTCATTGAAATATGTCAAACATGTCAAAGCGATATCAAATGTAGTGTAAAAAGTTTAAATAACAAGAAAAAGCCCTTTCTTTCTTGAAGGCAAACAATTTTATTGATAAAAAAAAAACATTTATATATACATACATAGATTTTTTGCCAGGAACCATCTCGGGCGTCCCCAGAACACGCTACAAAATTATTATCACAATCTGTTCAGTAGTTCCGGCAGGCATAGAGGACAAACAAACAAACATTGATTTTTATATATAAAGATTTAATAAAAAAATGTTACCTCCTTGATATTTTTTTTTACAGTGAGTTAAGTGTTCGATTAGAAATCATTTCATCAGTACAGGTTTTGACAGCGAAAAACTAGAGACCCATCTGCATTGTCTCAAATACTAATTGTTTCCTAAAGAACCATGTACTTATGCTAGTTCTTTTTGCAAATTGCAATCTACCTATTCCAAGAAAGTGAAACGGGGTTGTATAAAAAGTAATTTATTGTAATAAGAATAGTACTTGATAAAAAAGAACCTAAGCACCATACTATTACGTTACATATTGAGTACTAAAACCGTAGTTCTTAAGTAATATAGTTGACATATTTTTCTAAGCAACCATCCATTGGTGTCCGTTATTTACCAAGTTGGTTTTTTTTACTTGGGTATCGTTAAAATCTTTAGTTTGTAGCCTAAAAAAAATTTAAAAAATCCAATTTAACATGGCGGTTTTTTCAGTTTTTAGAAAATAATTTTTATATTACTTGTTATATTGAATAACTTACCAAATATTATTGATGCTCTTTCTACTATGATCATTTGGGATGGAGACATTTTGATACGGGCGTAAATAATGTAATTTGTTTATTTTGATAACGTCAAAAATAAAATAAAATATTACAAAAAACGGTAAAAATAAATTAAATATGATTAGAACGATAGCCAAGTTAAAAAGCCAACTTGGTAAACAACAGCCATCTTAATATGGATATAGGGAAATCGGATGCAATGATATTATAACTAAGAAGCTGTAGATACGTTACCTACATCATATTTTGACAAAACAAATGGCACGATAACGCACACATGCGTAAAGTAATATTGTAACGCCACACTGTCTTAGATAAATTGTGGAAGTAGGATGGCATGGCATGGCAAAAAGAAATAGTTATATGTTGCTTAGATACGGGCGGATTTTAACACGGAGCTGTCGAAGCGCTTATGACGTATCCACAGTTTTTGAGTTATAATATATTCGGATGAACTCCTGCAAACCAACACACGATAGGAATATAGATCAATAAGTTTTCTACACTCACGTAAGGTGGCCAATAATTAAATTACGCAATACAGAAACAATTACTATTTGAGAAACAACGATGTGCCGACGCCGTGTACAGAAATAAATTTAATTAAGTAAACACATGACTCATTGGCAGTTAGATTAAATGCTAATTAATATTTGTAGTCGAAAAAAGCGCACTTGTCGAATAACAACATAATTCTGCAGGATTCATTGTTATCGCGGAACAGTGAGTAATCGTTAAGACACCGTAAACAATATATGACATAATGTAGCTAAAAATAAAACGTAATAAGTTATGAAGGAAACTTAATAATAATAGTGACTTTCAAACGTCATTTATTGAGCGAAGGTACGGGGTCTTAAGTCGGTAACTTTCTACTAGATATACATAACTTGTACGGACCCGAACCAAGTCTATCGGCAATACTTTTTTCATTTTAATAAAAATACCCGAATATTTTACAGAAGTCCTGTCTTTCTTTCTTTTATATTTAGCAAACAATTTTCTAGATTATTACTGCAATTATCAAGTAATCGATAATAATAAAAGTGTCATGTGATCATTTCACTATTCTATCAAGATGGTGGCTCCCTCGTTAGAAGTTTTCTTGTAATATCATATAAGAAACTTGTAATATTATTACATATTCGACAATGGCAGTAATAATTTAGAAAATTAGTTGCGATAATTAAAACTATAAAAATAAATATATTACACAGAAGTTTTAAATGGATCGTAGTATTAAATGTAGTGTCATTTATTTTTCACTAGCTTTCGCCCATGGTTTCGCTGGTGTTAATGTATATTTGATCGATACATAGGAAATGTAGTTTGAACACTTTGCGAGTGTTCCCAAGAGTTATTTAATTTAATCCCTTCCTCCCCTTTCCACAACCGAACCACGCGCACTGGGCTTCGGAGCCACAGTTTTACGGTAAATCGTATCTGGGCACGAACTAAAAAGTTCGCAACGTCATATCTTTGCCGTACCGTGAAGTTGTGGAACAATCTCCCGGCCAGTTCCCTCCTTCCTACGACGTGGGGTCCATCAAATGTAACGTGAAGAGACACTTACGCAGGTCGGCAAGACAGTGGCGACTGGCGATGGATAGTTTGTCTCTCGATATTTGCCATTATTTTTAGGTTGTACTATGCTTACCATCTGGCATAGTGTAGTCACTGTGTCGTGCTACAATTTAAGAGAAAATGGTACATATTCTTTAGACGAAAAGTACCCTATGTCCTCTTGTGTACCTCTGACTATGTGTATGTCAATTTTGGTGAAGAATAACTTCGTGATATAAAAGTATTATTATGATACTAGTTGTGCCCGCGGCTACCAGTGAAATTTCAATTTTAAAAACAATGAATAATAGAATCATAGGATTGTATTCTGTATTCAAATTAAATTTTAGATCAGTGTTAGATTTCTTCAAAATGCGCCCAGTAGTTCTTGCGTCTTGTCTTCTCTTTTGTGTTTTCTTATAAGCTAGACATACATATATACGAATGTGTTATGTCTTCATATATAAATTTCTTCTGTACCTGTTTATGTCACTGAACTGGCTGAACGGCTGGATACATTTTGATGAAATTTTGTGTGCGTGTTCCAGTGGATCCGAGGGTGGCTTAGATTCACAATTGGATCCGGTGGGTGACGCTGCAGTTGGCTTTTAGGATTTTTTTTAATTATCAAGGCAGGACAACGTCCGCAGGTACCGCATGTATGTAATATATGTTATTTATGCTATACCGGTGTATATCCCTGAATAGAAACTTAAAGCAGGTTCGACCCCATATGAAGTACTGTTGCCATCTCTGGGCGGGAGCACCTGGATACCAGCTTGGACCATTTGACTCGGCGCAAAGACGAACTATGAGAATTGTTGTCGATCCCAAGCTCACAAACGGTATGGAATCACTAAGTCTAAGGAGAGACGTCGCCTCTTTATGTGTGTTCTACAGTTTGTATAATGGGTTGTGTTCCGAGGAATTGTTTAACATTATGCCGTAGCTGTAGGCTGCGGTGACCACTTTACATCCGGCGGCCCGCATGCTTGTTAGCTACTGTCGTGGTATACAAAAAAACAAAATAACTTATCTATTAGTGTATTTCGGTGTCATATTTGCAATTTCGTGTCTATGATTAGATAGTCAACTTCGGACGCACGTTAAAAGAATTTTACTACGTCTTTGTTATCAATACGACATTCCTGACTCGAAATATAATAATGGTAAACAAGAAAAAAAAAACAAACTCATAGCGAGATTCATCAAACAATTAATGATTACAATTAAATGTATTTACTAAAACATTTCATTGTCTTTCGACTTACCCGTTGACCTGAACGCATTGTATCATTGTTACGAATGTCGTTTGTTACCAAACAGTGATGGGATGCTCTATCGAATGCAATATATATCGAGGTTCGATAAAAAATAGAATTGAAAGTAAATTTTTGAGTTAATACTTTTTATGGCACGATAAGGAAAAAATAGGTTACACGTTACGCGCTTAAATGCAATGTAGGTATTTACTTGTGTGTATATGTAAGTATGTATGTATGTCTGTCTAGATTTAGTAGTAAACCCAAATGAGTAAATATATAATTAAGTATTCATACTACTGGACTTCGTATAGTATATAGTTTAGGAGCATTCTCATATAATTTAATACATATAAGCCAAAGAGGTGTCACTTCCTTCGCGTGTACACATTGATTGATACACGCACTGTTTTTTTTTTTGTTTTCGTGAACGAACATGCGCATCCCTTTATGGTAAGAGCCTGTCCAGATGAAGTGATTTACGCCCGAGTCGACTCGCGCGCTTCAAAATATATTGCGTCCAGATACCGCGTTTTACGCGCGTTTCTACCCTAGGAAACGTCGTACGGATAGACGACTGACGACTATGTCGACTCGCCGCTGACTCGCGCGTAGTTCTGGACGCAGCAATGGGGCCTGAGTATCTCGAGGCGCGCGAGTCGAGAGTCTCGCTCATTGCACGCGTCTTACGCGCGAGTTAGGAAACGCGCCGCACCATCTGGACGGGATATATGTAGCTCTAGTATCTCGAGTACGAGCGAGTATCTACGCGCGAGTCGACTCGCGCGTAAAACGCCTCATCTTGACAGGCTCTTAGTAATGAGATGGTAAGTTTGTCGATCATTAAATTAAGCAGTAAGAAAATTATGTAATAAGAATTATGCATCTATATCTATACATATAATAAGAATGTAAATCTAACGTGTCTGTAATTTTTCGATTTACGTGAAAAAAAATTGTTACAGGTGTCTAGAAATAAGTAGTAAAATACGTTACAATCATTTTTAGAAATATCTGTCTGTTTCTATGAACACACATCACTGCTAAATTAGTGAGTTCACAATAAACCTCACGAAGAAAATCATAAAGCATATGTTCGAGAATAACTCAGTCTTTGTTTCATTAAAATCAGTGCTCGCTATCAAAAGTTATTGTAATTTTAATGACGACGCAGCGTAAGTACGAGAGAAAAGTAAATAAGTAAATGGACTTAATACATTCAGATGACTTTATTAATCAATGTTTCTTACATAATGTTCCACGCGGATGAAATAGCGGTCACAGCTAGTCACAAATAAAAAGAAAATATCAAAATATATAGTCGGAAACAAACATAGTTATAAATTAACCTTGAGGAGCAGCAGCGAATTTAATAATAAAACTGTTACATAATCCTATGTTAATTTAACATTTATTGAATTATATTACTGTCTATAAAACCCACAAACAATTTCAAGGTTAGATTTATAAATAAATGTATAGAATAATGTAAAATATAGGATAATATGAATCCAGACACGTTAGCACTTTGCAGAGACATAGAGTTCTCTATGTGTCCTGTACCGCATGTACAATGGAGATTGTATATTTTGAAGCTATTACTGGTTTCAGCATGAATGGGTCGGCTCGCGCGGAGTACCACCACCCGACCCGCAAAAACACCGACGTGAAGTAATAGTGCTTACATTGTTGTGTTTCGTTCGGTCAGTCAGAGTGCCGGAGGCCCACCGCCCTTCCCTCATCCCCATCCCCTCTCCAGGTTGGCAACACACTTGCGACTCTCCTGGTGTTGCAAGTATCTATGGACGGTGGTGATCACTTAAAATCAGATGACCCACCTGTTCGCTTGCCTCCATTGATAAAAAAAGGTTAAATCTTACACAATAACATTTTAATTCTATGCGAGTTGGATATTTGTTATTAAATGAATAAATAACTAACATAATGCATCACAATCTCTGCCTACAAAATTAGACGGTATGACGGTACAGACTATGGAAATAAATATATAAATAAATGTGCTGTTACTGCTTCACGCAAAAACTACTCATCGGATTTCGATGAAACTTCACAGTAATGTCGCTTATACATAAGAAAAACACGTACATTATAATTTATAAAGGTATTTATTTATTTACAATGGCGGATAATGCAACAGTCCGATGAATAATGTAACACACTAATAAGACCGCTTTGTTACAACATACACTAATACTAATAAGACTGCACTAGTAATAATATTGAAAAAGTAATTATGTAACACTAAATATCGATAAACATTTGAAAAAGAAAAGAAAATAGAACAAGAATGTATGGGACAGTGATAATAAATATCGTTTTAATTGAGTGGAGTTGTACCATTGTCATTATAAGATAGTATAAAACAAAGTCCTCTACCGTGTCTGTCTGTCTGTCTGATCACGATAAACTCAAAAACTACTGAACGGATTTCCATGCGGTTTTCACCAGTAGGTAAAGTGATTAATAAGGAAGGTTTTGGTATATAATTTGTCAAGGAGTTTTTTTTATAATCAGGGCGGGACAACGTCTGCCTGGCTCGCTAGTTATAACATAAAACGTATTTAGACAAATCGACTGTCGACGTTCAGGTCTTAGCTAATTAGCAGTAACGAGACACCAACTTTTCGGTTGTCATGCACATCAACGCCAATAAAAAAGAAAAATAAAAGTAACATGTTACTCCGCTTTTTGAATCGAGACGTACACACAACATAATCATTTAGCAGCTGCATCGTCGAAATCATCATATCTAACATTCGTGGAAGCTTAGCGGCTACACAGTGGAAGATCACGAGGTATGTGCATCGTATCTTCACTTTTTTTAGCTGGAATTGAACGAAAGACTTTAAAGGTCTCGTAAGACCTCTTTGGTGTCCCCCAGAGTAGCAGAAATCCACCGTAGGCTATTTCGGAGATGCGCTTGCTACAGGAATATATAAATGACTAGTAAGTTGGAAGAAATCCTACCACCTCAGAACTACCTCCATCTCTATCTCTCTGTCTATCATCTATACATTGTTACGTGAAGAGACATTTACGCAGGCCGGCATGACAGCAGTGACTGGCGATAGATAATATGTCCCTCGGTGGTGGCCGTTGTTTTTGGATGGTACTGTGCTTACTATCAAGCATAGGATAGTCACTCTTTCGTGCTATAATAAAAAAAAAAACTTTTACTAGCAGGCCCATCGGACGTTGTCCTGCTTTGATAATAAAAAAAATCCTAAAATTCAACCGCAGCGCCTCCTACCTGGTCCAATTGTGAATGTAAACCATTTTTGAATCCACTGGAACACAGACAAAAAAATTATAAAAATCGGTCTAGCCGTTTAGGAAGAGTTCAGTGATATATGTATACATGGGCAGAAGAATTATGGATGATTAATACCCAGACACAGGTCTGACAATTATGCTCATCACGCAAAATTCAATTGTGTGTCCACCTCTCGGCCCAATATCAGGTCTTACTACGTCAGGAAACAGCAAAGTTACCTATCAATCGTGTGGATTAACGCACGAATTACATCATCCTTTACTTCCAATAGATTAACCGACGTCGCATATGAGTCAAAAATAATTAAAAAAATATAAATTCAATATATCGATTGTTCATGCCACACCACTATCTGTAACAATTACTATCTAATATTCTGGGTCTGTGACAGCCCTATTGTGAGGAAGGTCTTATCCAAGTCCTGTAACAACCTTCGTTATTGTAGTACTTATAGTAAGCAATTAAATTTATTATGTAGCCGCTTGGTACTATCTCGTAAATAAATGAAACCAGTATAAAAAATAATATGTTGACAGTGGCGAATTCTCGTTCAAGTTAATTACTAATCATAAGGCATTATAAATTTACGATCTTTACATGATGAAATATGTTATGTTTTCGTACTTATATGAGTAGCTATTTAATTACACTTTCTGATTTTAATAAATTCCTATACAGATTGAAAAATAATTAGAAAATTGTATAAAAATTTTGTGATTTAAAATTTCTTTGTATTGTATCGCGGTATTATTTTTCGGTAATATCGATTATAAGATAAACTTCATAAATACATATTATTATATTAGCTGTGCCCACGACTTCGACTGTGTGGAAGCTTATGTAAAAAATGGGGTGTGGCTGTGTCATGGACACGGCCGTTTGTTGTACGTGAATACGTCTTGTAACGGGCGATATTTTCTATATACATTATTATTATTTATGTATGTCATAATCATAAGAAGTCCTCCGGATTTCCATGTTCTGTTTATAATGGCAAGTGTTCAATTCAACGGGTTCAGGAAATAAATCAACTAAACAAATAATTACTGTGTTATAACTTTATTAATTAAATGTCTGTATGGTCCGCTTGCCCGGGTACCGTTTTTTACGTTGCCGACACTGCTTGACACGGTCATATGGTGTTTTATTAGTACTATTCGATTGGTTTTGAGATGCTCTCTCCAACCATATACGATTTCTGTATTTGGATTTGGCTTTTCGACGCGTATAGGCCGACATTATATATTTCTTGATAATTTTTTTTCGTTTTAACACCTTATTATATACACATTCACGATTTTACACTAAAATTTTATATATAATCGATAGACTTTGACAAGAGCTGTAGATGGAAACTTGAACAAACGTCGTAGCTTCATCGAGTCGAAAGTTATGCTAAATTGAAATCTCAAAACGCAGCAGAATGACCTCAAAATACCGGCGCTTCCTCCCATGCCGTGTGAGATGTATTACGGTCCACATTTAGCGTAATAAATTCTTTGATCCTTTAGCTATCCAATGGTATAATTTAATTTTGGATGTAGAGAATAGATTCGAAACTAGATTGTCTAACTGTATTCCCCGATTTTGTTATCATTAGGTTTTTTGGATTGCCCCTGTATGGTAGCAAATTTAAAGACGTATTAACGTCAAAAACAGCGATTGATAAAGTCATCTGAATGTATTAGTATTAAGTCCATTTACTTGTCTACTTTACTACGCCGCGTCGTCATTAAAATTACAATAACTTTTGATAGGACTCTTTTAAGCGATTTTAATGAAACAAACACTAAGTTACTCCCGAGGATATGCTTTACCATTTTCAGAGGGTTTTTTGTGAGCCCACTAATTTACCAGTGATACGTGTTCATGCAAACAGACAGACAGACAGACAAACATTTCTAAAAATGATTGAAATGTATTCTATTACTTATTCCTAGACACCTGCAACAATTTTTTTCACGAAAATCGAAAAAGTACAGACACGTTAGGTTTACATTCTCTTTATATGTATAGAAGATAATGCGAGTAATAAGTGAATACTCCAATTATATGTATTTACCTAAGTTCTATATAAAAAAAAATAAAGACCATCATGACTCGTTCCAAACTTATCAAAAACAGATATGAAACACATGTTGGTTACATATTCTGTGTTATTCCTTTAACAATTCTAATTACCAATAACTATAAACCATAGGAGTTCTTGGAGGGATCATGGAATGTCATGTAGTGTTTTTTTTATTTTATTATATTATATATTTATATTTTATTCTTAATATTGTGTTATTTGACACAATTTACATACATACACTCTATATTTCGTAATATTGGTGATGTTTGTTATGCATGAGTGAAGTGGACGGGAAATAATAACACTGGGCATGAATTCTGAGATGCCAAAAAACTCCATGGTAAGTTCTAACAAGACGGCCACCATCTTGTTAGAAAACTAATGTTATTACAAGACATTTTTAATATTAGTACCTACTCGACAATGCCAGTAATGATCTAGAAAATTGGTTGCCAAAAACAAAACTAATTATCAATGCTATAAGCCATTCAAACTAGTTCAGAATTAATGATTCTACCTATGTATGTTTGCTTAAATTATATAATCTGATATAAAACATTAACCGGTTCGTCTAACAACTGGTCACGTTTGCTATAATGGTAAGCGCATCACAGTGTGACTAACTCTCGTGTCTCGTTATAGCGTATTAATTAAGGTTTGTCTTAGGTTACTTTTTGAGGACCGATCTTTCCATTTGAATTTTAATACGTATTTACGTAAGTCAGTTTCGAATTAATTAATTTATTATTATTCTTCATTTTTCTGCCTAGTCTTGCCATAAATACTGAAACAAAGAAAAATAACATTTTCTATTGCAAATAACATTTATTACTTTTACAGTGCGTTAGTTTAATACATAAATATAAAACAATTTAAAATATAAAAAAGCTTATTCGAAGTGGTTTCCATTGGCTGCAATACAGTCCTTTAAACGTTGAGGCCAGTTATCAATAGAAGCACGCACTCTTTCCATGGGAAAATTATTCACTGCTCCAAACTATCATAGCGTTTAGAGCAAGCCGTACTCTCTAAAACTGACCATAAATCATAATCCAGTGGATTAAGATCGGGATTAGACGACGGCCAGTCTTAAGCTCTGATGAAGTCCGAAACGTTCGTTTCCAACCAAGACTGCGTAGATCGAGCTTTATGACACGGCACCGAATCTTGCTCGAAGTACAAGCCAATTCTTGGCTATTGAACATGGTGTTGTTAAGGGGCTTCACTACCTTCTCAAGAATGGTATCTTGTTACACTTGTGCCGATGTTTTGATACCTTTCTCACAAAAGTATGGCTCAGTCACTCCTTCATAGCTAATACCCCACCAAACCATCACTGAAGTCGGATAGTGCCCACGTTGCACTCTGTCGACTAATTGGGAAGCTTCCTTAGAGCTTTGAGCATAAGTAAGGTCATTTTGTTTGTTAAAATGTTGCTCAATTGTAAAAATTTTCTCATCCGTAAACAAAAATTTTCTGTGTCCTCCCTTTGCGTACCGCTTCAGTAATTGTTTCGATTTTACCATCCTATTCTTTTTTAAACTATTAACATACCTACTTTGCGTATGCAATCACAGCGATTCGGTTCTCTTTATCACCCCACTCCATTTTAATATCGCAAAATATTGTACAATATATTGGCGCCAAAATGAGAAAACTCAATGAATAATCATATAAAAATTACAGATTCCTAATTCAAATGTAATATTTTGTTTATTTTTATTTGTAACAGTATTTATGGCCAAACTAAGTATATTGATGATTAATCCTTACTATTGAGAATTTAATATGAAATTGGGAAATATCGTGTGTTGTCTTTAGGGTTTTAACAAAATGGTGGCCTTTTGCTGTGTCAAGGAGTTTTTGTGACAACTGCGAATTCATGTACAGTGTTATTGTTTGTAATCTATTTCACTTGTTCACAATAAACTTTTACTCATATATATATTTATCTTCTATATTATTACTTTTAATAAATAAAATGATAGTGGTCTTCCTTTGTGGGCGCATCACTTCCAAACTACCGGATAGAATCTGATAATTTTTTTTAATTTTAGTTTTTAAATACCTGGCCCTTATCTAAAAAAAAACTTACCCAAATATCTTCATCTATATATATATAATAAGGGTGTAAATTTAACATGTTTGTACTTTTTAGATTTTTATTAACAAAAATGTTGCAGGTGTCTTGAGATAAGTAGCAAAATACATTTCAATTGTTTTTAGAAATGTCTGTCTGTCTGTTTGTTTGAAAGCCTACTACTAAAGCACTGCGTTCACGATAAAACCTCACCTCAAATCATAAAGCATATCCTCAAGTAAAATGTAGTCTTGGTTTTATTAAAATCGGTTCACTCTATCAAAAGTTATTGTAATTGTAATGACGACGCGACTTAAGTACGAGAGAAAAGTAAATGGACTTAATACATTCAGATGATTTTATGAGTCACTGTTTTTAACCGACTTCGAAAAAGGAGGAGGTTACTATGTTCGGTTGCATGTATTTTTTTTATGTATATGCATCGATATTTCCGTCAATTGTGGACCGATTTTAATGACTCTTTTTTTATTTGAATTGGTTATACTCAGAGGTGATCCCATATAAAGAAAATATTCAACCCCTAAGGGGGTGAAATATCGTTTATTTGATTTTCACCCACTTCGTCTCTATGTATCTTCGTGAAATTGGAACCGATTTCAATAGTTTTATTATTAGAAACCAGATATATTTATGGATACTAAAAATGGAAAAATATTTTTTTTTTTACAAAAAACATAAACCGCCTTCGATGTGATAAATCAATAAGGCACTAAAAAGCGAAAAATAACTAAATTATTAAATTAACCAAATTAAATAAAAAATATTGATATTCGCGCTACCTAATAATATATTAGAAGTCGATCACAGGATTCACTGTTTTATATCCGTTAAAAATAAAATAAAAATATCGATTAAAATCATTGATTTATGTATGTCTAAAAATTGATTCATCGATTAATCGATCTCAGATCGCCACCTGTAACTGGAATTAAAAATTGTATGATTCCTGACATGCTTCCGATGGAGAAATCCCATTATGCACACGGTTCGCATTACATAACCACGTTCACCAAACACTTATACTCGTTGCATGTTAAATTCGATATTAGAAATCAAAACAAGGTCTCTAGGACATATGTAAAATGCGAGACAAATAATTTTTTTCATGATATATCGCTTCCTATTGTGATTCATGAGTTTTTTCTCCATGGACAAAGAATTGATAACGTAATATTATGTTTTATTTATCTTTACACGTGTTTCGTAGGATTATGCTGTGTTTATTTTGTTCGTTACATGAATTTACTGTTTTATTAATCGTAATGCAACCGTGGAACATTTACAGATGTACGAATATACTCCAAATAGAGTAATTACTTAGTTAATAAAGACTTCTTTTTAATTATATGTTTGGCTACCAATGTTCTAGATCAGTGTTTTTCAAAGTGTGGGTCGCGACCCTGAAGGAGGTCGCGAAACCTCTTTGGGGGGGGGGGGGGGGGTGTAGCGAATCTTGTATAGCGGAGTTGCAAAAGGTTGGGAAAGCTACTGCAGTAAAATAAACAATAAAGTTTTAAAAGATTTATTAAGAAAAATGTTAACTAAAGAACATAATCATTTGTATTAAATAAACAAAAAAACTTAGGAGAACTCCTATGTATTTATCCGATCCGTAATTATGAAAATGAATAAATATGTTAAATTGAATATTTGTCACAAAGTAAAATACCTGAAAGAAAAACAACGGGCAGGGGGGGGTCGCGAAATATTTTTTCATACTAAAGCGGCCGTGTCAAGAAAAAGTTTGAAAAACACTGTTCTAGATTATTACTGTCATTATCGAGTAGGTAATAATATTGCAAGTGTGTTGTGATAATCCAAATGTCCTAACAAGATGGTCATGTTGTTAGAACTTTCCAGCGGTCTCAGTACTCATGCTCCGTGGTATTATGTTCCATGCAATTCACTTATGTACAATAACCATACTACATTACGTAAAGTGCTCCCAATATTACAAAACATATTTTTAGATAACACAAAATTGTGAATAAAATATAAAATCCACTACGTGAACGGCTAAAATCCCGCCAAAAACTCATAAGATATCAAATAATACTTTAATTATTACAGACTAGTGGGCCTTGGAGACGTTGTCCCGCCCTGATTGTTAAAAAAATCATTGACAAATCAGTTTATAGTATAGTAAAAACCGCATGAAAATCCGTTCAGTAGTTTTTGAATTCATCGCGAACATACAGACAGACAGATGCGGTAGGAGACTTTGTTTTATACTATGTAATGATTATCAACTACATATGACAATATACCTAGACAATATAACAATTATTCGCTATTATATATTGCAATAACTATTATAACACTTATCCGTTATTCTGCTATTCAATATTTTTTCACATACGGTGAGAGATACCACAACATTCCTGAGGTTCAAGTTTCATAGCAATGTTTTCCTTTACCATCGACCGATAGTTCTGCCTATTCTACCTATACTAATATTATAAAGAGGTAAAGTTTGTGAGTTTGTGACCATGTAAGGGGTAATCTCGGGAACTACGGGTCCGATTTGAAAAATTCTTTCAGTGTTATATAGCTCGTTTATCGAGAAAGGTTATAGGCATCATCACGCTAAGGCCAATAGGAGCGGAGCCCCATTGAAGAATGTTTCAAAATCGAGTATTTTTTCCTATTGAGAGCTTCCGCTGCATGTTAGCGTTAGCCCAAAATAACTATTCCACGCGAACGAAGTCGCGGGCATAGGCTAGTTAAATGATAATGAGTAAATGTACGCGAATTTCGAAAAATTCTTTTGTACATGCCGCCGGAGTTTGGACCTGCGGACATCTTGAAATTCGACCAATCACACTCGCCCACCACGACTTGAAAGGTAAAGTTTTTTATCTATACTAATATTTAATATTATAAAGAGGTAAAGGGGCTGAGTGCCTTAAGCGCTCGCCTTAGTAGTCCGGTGAAGCTGTTAAGACCTTGCTTGGTCAATAGCGTAGTCAGTTCGAAAAAAAAAAAAAAAAAAAAAATAAAGAGGTAAAGTTTGTGAGTTTGTGATGTTGTAGGGGGTAATCTCAAGAGCTACTAATCCGATTTTGAAAATTTTGTCACTAATAGAAAGCCACGTTATTTATGAGTGTCATAAGCTATATATTAATGCGAAAATTTAAAAGACTTTGTTGTGGTAGTCGGATTTGCAAAGTAAGTTGGAGAAAAAACGGTCGAAAGAAAACGTTTCTTACGAACGCTGCCATAACGATGAGAGATATATGATTGAGTTCTAGAGGAAAGTTGTAGAGTCTGATAATGTCTACAAAAAAGTCAGCCACAGCATATGTCTAACTTTTATATTTAAGTCACAAAAAGTACTTTTTTATAAATGTTTACCGCCCAACGAAGTGGGCACGGGTCAGATAGTAGATATATAAAATATTTTACGACTCCAAGTAAATATGGTTACGTGTTACTTAGACCAAATAATGTCCCCCTTACGGTCACCTCATAAATAAGTATGATCCATTTATAAAAATATTTCGAATATTCCCTGTTTTATAGTCCAGTCCGTTATTAACATAATCTCATAAATAATGAATTATTCATTACGTATATAACACACGTAACGTGTTTTTTCTTACGTGTACAATTATGGAAAAGTTTTTTGTGAAGCTAAATATCTGGCGCAGTTGAATTCTACGCCGTATAAGTTGACAACTGACAACGGAAAAATAACTTATGCAATAATATGTGTAATATATTCTTATTTTTTAAAGAAATATGGCTGCACCTGGTGATACGAGCTACGATAGTACAGTAAGAGTGGTAGACCCACGCTGAAGCTATTATTGGTTTCAGCATAAATGGGTCGGCTCGTCTCGGGTAGTACCACCCTCTCATAGAAAACCGACGTGAAGTAACAGTGCTTGCTTTGTTGCGTTTCGTTCGGTCAGTGAGAGCGCCGGAGGCCCACCTCCGTTCCCCTCTCCTCTCCCCCCTCACTCCCTTTCCCCCAAACACAGGCTGGCAGCGCACTTTCGACTCCCCCGGTGTTGTTAGTGTCTATGGACGGTGGTGATCACTTGACATCAGGTGACTCACAAAAAATGATAAAAATACTAATATCTGGAGGTGCTGATATTAACATGCGACGCGTCACTGTTAATATCAGCACCTCCAGATATCAGTATTTTTATCATTTTTTTGTCACTTTTTACAAAAATATACATTTATTTCTAATTTACACTATTCTTAATCCAAATTTATTAAATTTTATTTTCTGTTTTTTAGTTGGATTTTATATGAAAGCGTGTTTTTTTAGTTTTTTTAAACTATTATATATTTTTCATTTTTTAGTTAAAAAAAAATTTTTCACTTTTTTTTTCGGATTATTGCATTGTCATCGACCTTTGACAGGTGTGCAAAGTTTGAATTAAATCTGATCGTTCAAAGTAGGACAAAATCGAACTCAAAGGGGTCGGTTACATACATACATACAGGTGAAGCTAATAAAAGCGTGATAAAAAAAGTAAAGGGCATAGATACAGACGTTATGATGGTAATTGTGGAGGCAAAAAAAATCTTGCATCGGATCTTGCATATCCTTTTCTAACTACGCCTGTGAGGCTACTACGCTGAAGTTAAAAATCTGTTGCCAAATACACCGACAGCTGTACTTAAGGGACAGTCCCCTCTAGTTTTGGCATGTTTTTCATCTTAATCATTACCATTTAACATCAGGTTATGATCAAACGTTACAACCTACAAGCCATTACTAATAAGATTTTCTTAATAACTCGCTTAAAGACTACAAAAGTCAGATGACGAAGCAAACCTTGTTTTGTCTTGAAAGCTAATTCACAACTTAAGCCAGTAATTGTGAGACATGGAATTTTCCACATCAGTTCCTTATATAACATAGATGAGGCTACATATAAGGGAAACTCCTCTCGGTCCAGACAAAATTTACCACTCTGGCTGAAACTTGATAGACTAACAAGCGATGTTCTTTCCGTTACCTCTCTGATATTCAGAAGAGACATGGGAAGATAAGGGATGGATTTCTTCCTTCCACGTTCCCATCGAATCCTGGAAGGGCGTTTTTACAATGCCAATAAAAGATCGGAATGCACTTTCCGGCCCAAATGATTTCATAGAAACATCAAACAAGTATATTAACTCTTACCGATTGTTCTGAACTTTTTTCTTGTAAATCGTTTATACCTATTAAAGTACCGATAACATTTAAAACAAAAAACAATGTATTAAAAATTGGATTACTTATTATTTTATACTCGTTTGTTACTGTGTGCGCGTGCGTGTGTATTCGTGTATGTTTGTGTGAAATGTTACCACAAATTACAAGTTTATTTTTCTTTTAGTTACATTTTATCTAAACGTATCTAGATTAGGAAATTCTTGTGTGTCTACACATTTTCATGCATTATCATCCAAACCAGGAAACCATGTTAAAAATTTTAACTTTCTAACTCATCACGAAATTAATTAAAAATCCATGATAAAGTTTCGCCGGAGCAGAAATACAAGACAGAAAATTTATAAGAACATGGTAAAATAAAATATTGGTATATTTTATTACTGTAGGTGGTAGAGCTACGCTGAATCTATTACTGGTTTCGGCATGAATGTGTCGGCTCGCCCGGGGTACTACCACCCGACCCACAGAAACACTGATGTGAAGTAACAGTGCTTGCATTGTTGCGTTTCGTTCGTTCAGTAAGAGCGCCAGAGGACTCTCTTCCCAGTCCTGCCCCCTCCTCCTCTCTCCCCATCCCATGCCCTTCCCTCAAATACAGGCTGGCAAGGCACTTGCGACTTCCCTGGTGTTGCTAGTGTCTATAGACGGTGGTGATCACTTAACATCAGATGACCCACCAGTTCGTTTGCCCCCTATGATATTAAAAAAAAATAGAGGTATATGAAGTACATAAGTTTGTAAAGTAATAATATTTAACAAGTGTATCTGTAGTATAATGAATAGCTATTAGATACCTTTTGTATCGTGTTTTAGTTAAGTCAGCGTAACAATTGTAAACTGCGTCTGAAGTACCAGCTCTAAGAATTGCGCAGTTAAGATAAAACATTCAAGAATTACATACTACGACGTTTCCTGTATGTCCCAGTACTTCCCAGAAATCATCGCGTAAAGGTGTGCACATTATTAATGCTAAGATATATTTATTAACATCTATATGGTAACATGACCTGAATCTAATCTGATATTAAAAGATAATATAGTCTAAGATAGTAAACACGCTGAACCTAAAGAACACTGGCTCTCAAGTGCAGCTGCCGAAATACACCAACATGTGCTTGGGGATAGATCTTCAACTTGAAGGTGATAGGTAGCCAGGTGGATTTAGAAAAAGCCTTACCATCATGCACCATAACACTGAAGTACTACTTCAATACCTACTGAATAAAACAAAAATAAAGAAAACTGGTTAAGAAACAGAGGCGGAAGATATCCTTAACTATTTTCTCTCTGCGTATCTATATATTGAGAAGAGATTACAATAAATATTTCAATTTGACTTACGAATACAGGACCGTTTAGTTTAGCAGCCATTTTTTTTCAAACACACATTGAATGTTAACGTACAACCTTATTGTCAATGTCTCATTTAAATCGATATACTTTCCCATAAATGACTCCATAATAGATCTATGCCATCATCGTCAATTTGTAAGAAATCTACTGTAGGACCACAGGCCTCTTTCCGAAGGAAAGTATGGGAATAATCACCACGCCAGCCCACGACGTATTGGTGATTTCAAACTTCAAGAAATCCACAGTTCTAAGTTGTTCCCACATACAGTGTTACTGCAACAACATTTCTCAAATTTAGGTTTCCTCACGATGTCTTGCTTCACCGTCAGTACATTAGTAAATGTACGAAAATTCTGAAAAATTAATTAGCACATGCCGAGCTTAGAACCTGCGGTCATCAGATTGATAATCCACTGGTCAAATCGACCACCACGACGAGATCTGTGTAATCATCATCATTACATATTATAAAAACAGTCTTCCCCCGCGTCTTTCTGTCTGTCTGTTTGCGATAAACTCAAAAACTACTGAGCGGTTGTTACTAATTGTTGGAAGTATCAAAAAAACTCAAGCCGCATGGGAGCTTTCGTCGAATGGGCTGCATATTCCCTTTGAGATAGAACAAAACAATTGAGATAATAAACGACACAGACGGTTATAGTGGTGGGGGAGCCACGCTGAAGCTATTACTGGTTTCAGCATGAATGGGTCGGCTCGCACGGGGTAGTGACCACCTCTCACAGAAAACCGACGTGAAGTAACAGTGCTTGCATTGTTGCGTTTCGTTCGGTCAGTGAGTACACCGGAGGACTACCTCCGTTTCCCCCCCCCATCCCCTCTCCTCGTCCCTTCCCCCAAACACAGGCTGGCAACGCATTAGCGACTCCCCTGGTGTTGTTAGTGTCTATGGACGGCGGTGATCACTTAACATCAGGTGACCTGCCTGTTCGTTTGCCTCCTACGATATAAAAAAAGACGGAGTCGCGTTGGTCAGTTAAAGGATAAATAAATTAAAAAATATAATACAATTTATGTACACGACTGTACCGCAATGCAAAACAACACGACGTCCTTGACTTTGTGTTTGAAATTTTTTGCACGTGATAATATCGATAATATTCCCGCTTTATTTTGCTCCAGGAAAATCTTATGTTTAAAAACATCTTATTATGTATGTGCATGTTTACGGTTTTTTTACACGATTCGACATTTATTTTCCGCGGTTTTTCATTGTCTTGCTCGTATTAGACGTTGAAAAAGTTGTCATAACTCGTCTTATGTAACTTGTTTGTGAATATCTGATAATATAAAGAATAACATATATTTTTTTGTGTTTTCAAATGAATTAATGTCTACAAGTGCCAGTTATTTACAAGGCTTCTTTGGGGTTTTAAGGCCCTTTTATTGGAGAATGTTAACTTCAAACAAATTATCAATGAATAGTAATATTTTGTCGGTTTCGCGCAGAAATCAATCTGGATCAATTGGAATCTGTACTAATATTATAAAAAGGTAAAGTTTGTGAGGTTGTACGGAGTAATCTCCGGAATTACTAAACCGATTTTGAAAATCCTTGTACCAATAGAAAGCCACCTTATTTGTGAGTGGCAGAGGCTATATATAAACTCGAAAAATGTAAATACTTTTTTGTGGTAATCGGATTTGCAAAGTAAGTCGGAGAAGAAACGCTCGAACGAAAACGTTTCTTACGAACGCTTAACGATGAGAGATATATGATTGAGTTCTAGAGAAAAGTTGTAGAGCTTGATAATGCCTACAAAAAAATCAATGACAGCATATACCTAACTTTTATATTTAAGTCACAAAAAGTAGATTTCATAAATGTTTACCGCCCAACGAAGTGGGCACGGATCAGCTAGTTAGCAATATAAAGGGAGAGAGGGGTGATCGCAATTTGTTACGATTCTCTACTCTTTTCTTTGTCATGTTGCATGAGCATTATATAAAAGTCACCAAGATTTGTCAGTCATGATTTAGATGCAAGTCAGTGAGTCGTAATATCAAAGTCAGTTAAATGTCATAAGATTAACAATCACATTTTTGACAAAATTATCGAACGATTTGATAGCAGACTCCTTCTCCATCAAGCCTAAATGATCGAATGGACATATACGAAAATTGTCACAAACCATTATGTGCCCTAGTCTCGTTGTACTAAATCTGGGGCATTCTTGAAGCAAATGTTCAAAGTTTTGCACAGATGTGTTATCGCAGGGGCAGATCACTTATCATACAAAATTTACGTCAGAAATTACGCAATGATAATAAAGTCTATGTGTTGTTTATTTTCGACACGTGGAATGGGATAGTCCGGATCGCGATTACGTCATTAATATTTTGAAGCGATAATAGCTCAGTGTGATAACACGTTGTTGCTGGACGTAGATTCAAAACCTAGCGAATTAACCGTTGCTGTCGACGAAGGAAAGCAATTACCAGGCTCTAGTTGAAAAGTTTCTCGCCGAACAACCTATATATATTGCTGGTATAATTAAGGTTGGTTTTAGGTAAGGTTTTCGGAAATTATTTTATAACATACTAGCTTCTGCCCGCGACTTCGTTCGCGTGGAATAGTTACTTTGGGCTACCGCTAACACGCAGCGGCAGCTCTCAAAAGGAAAATCCCCCGATTTTGAAACATTCTTCATTGGTGCTCCGCTTCTATTGGCCTTAGCATGATGCTATCTAGCCTATAGCCTTCATCGATAAATGAGCTATCTAACACTTAAAGAATTTTTCAAATCGGACCAGTTGTTTCCGAGATTAGCGCGTTCAATCAAACAGAACTTCCAGTTTTATAATATTAGTATAGATTTTATAAAAAAGTGAATGGACTACAAACTTTTTTTATTATGTTTATTTAAACGTCTTTATATTACAAATGGTGATGTTTTCTACGACGATTAAATATGGTCAACTTTAAACGAATTTTCCTACATAATAAAATTTTTGTGTTACTTTTTTTTTTATAAAAAGATGTTTTTTGTCGACGCACTTATACTATTTCTTCTTCAGAGAAAGCTCCGAATAAGTGGGAAGGATTCGAACCTACGTCGATCAATACTGTATCCGACTATGTATACTGTACATGCCATCAACAGAGATATCATCGCTGTATCAACTTTATAAGCTGTGTTTACTCTAGAACGATATAATTTTAAGTATACGTGAACATATTATGTAATATTAAAATTTAAGATTGAACCCAGTTCTGTAGACTACAAAAAAATATAACTAAATACTAAATACCCCCGATTCTACTCCTTGGAATATATCCATTCAAAGGTTGCCTGGAAGAGATTGCTATCGACAATAAGGCCACTCCCTGTACTAATCACATAATTTGAAACGTTTTATAGTGTGTATGTATAATGTTATAGTGTGTTAGGTGTACAATAAAGATTAAATAAATTAAAAAATATATATATAACAAAAAATCTACTCTAGAAAACTACACCAGAACGTCTTCGACCATAGTCAAGTCTTAGATTATTCGATTTTGTGGAGTTCTCTAGTTTATCTTCGAAGTGCAAGGCCCAATGCTTATGAAAATGAAAATGAGACCTTCTTGAAAATAAGGCCTTTTCAACAACAAAAAAATCTAAATCGGTTTATATATCACAAAGTTCAGGGAAACAAACATATAAAATATAGCGGAGGACTTTCTTTCTCTTGAAGTCGGTTAAAAAAGTTAATATATGACGTCATCATTATAACGCAGACAAGGTCGCGGTGGGCTTTTAGTCTTTTCTACTGGCACAATGACAACAGTATGACTCACTGTAATCATATAACAACAACGATGACCATCGAATTAAATACAATGGCAGTAGTACTGGGCACTTCGATTAGGCGGATTCCCCACCACTATGTCATGCAATATCATAAACGAGATCATTTACCTATTATGTACGTTATTGTTTATCACCTCCTAAATCTGTAGTGTTTTATATGTTATCCGACGCCTCTTTAAACTCTTTCCCTATTAGTAACATAATAATATTGTCATGTGGAAATCCCGAGTCCAAATTCCGTCGCGTCGGACTAAAATATCACGCTCTTTCACACGCGATTGTAGTGTGTAGTAATTAATGAACACGAGAATGTGTGTACTCGTTTGTCTATACACGCGCAATGTTTCCTGCGCGAAAGCTTTTCACGCGGGAAAGAGAGTGCTGTGTAAAGGCCCCTATTATCAAATGGGCAATTGATGAGTTCAACGTTATTAAAAAGGTAGCTTCCTCGTTGTTAGAGAGTTTGTTATCTTTCCAGTGAGTTTTGTGCCAATACAGAATTATTGTTCATTATAGTGCATCCACTAGATTTGTGCACAACAACCAAGGGTTACGTAAGATTCCAGCAATATTACACAATACAAGGACGAATAACGTAACACTATGAATCTTCTATATAAATAGAATAATAGTTCTGTCATTGTGCGCGTATCACTCAAAAAGTAATCAATAGATTTCGATATTTTTGAAGTTATACTTCTTTTGGCGCGTTAGGGATAAATGATGAGAGTAAATTTTTACGATGCGCGCGCACACCGTCACAAAAAACCGACACCCTGAAGTTAGTTATAGTCAACATTTTGTTTCTTTGTATTTGTTGTTTGTAATTCTTTGTATTACAACTTTCAATGTATTAAATACCTTTTTTCTATTGTTAGTATCGTTTTTTCTACAAACGTAGAATAAAGCGAAAGATACAATTTTTGAAAAGATTTTTATCTTGTTAAAAGAAGTATAACTTCTAACGCGTGTACATAAGTACACACACACTTTTTTTTTGTTTACTTCTAAGAAACTTCTTTTTATTTCTAAAAAAATATATCATAGTAACTTCATTTAATAACTTACTGCCACCTCAAACACAGGATTACCTAGTTTAAGTGGCAGTCATATGTAGAATCCATCAATTTTTAATCAACTTTTTGATAGTTTACGGTCTATGTTTTGAATTTGAGGAGTTGTATTATAATATATTTTGCAGGTGTACGATTTATATTTAACTTCTTCACTATTGTTTTAGTTTATTGTTTATAACCTGTAATAAATTATAAATACTTGTAATAATATAACAGTATCGTTATGTATAGCATACTTTTAAAATGTAGAACTATGGGAGTAAATAAAATATGTAAATTTAATATAACTATTTTTATAATGACTTCTTTTTTATATCATGGGAGGCAAACGAACAGATGGGTCACCTGATATTAAGCGATCACCACCGTCCATAGACACTTGCAACACCAGGGGAGTCGCAAGTGCGTTGCCAGCATGTGTTTAGGGGAGAGGGTGTGAGGGGGAGAGGAGAGGGGAAGGGAGGTGGGCCTCCGGCGCTCTCCCTGGCCGAACGAAACGCAACAATGCAAGAGCATTGTTACTTCACGTGGTTGTTTCTGTGGGTCGTGTGGTACTACCCCAGCCGAGCCGACTCATTCATGCTGAAACCAGTAATAGTTTCAGCGCGACTCTACCACATCGAATGATTACACGTTGAGCGGTGTGTGTTTTCTTGTCGCAGAGAAGTGGGGTAAGCGGTATGGTGCTTATGTTGCTCTAGAGTAGTGGCGGTTAACCCCGCACCCGCGGACACAAACGCACCGACGTTTGATCTGTAGTATGCCCGCAAGAATTCCCCAAAATACTAATCTAAAAATACCATTTCTTAAAATGTAATGATATAGGTTTGATTTCCACCTAAAAAAAAGATGCGTCCACCGCGCTTTAAAAAATTTTTCGTTGCACATTCGCTTTGAACAAGGTTGGTTTTTGGGGTGTAAGAGGGGTGTCGAATAACATTATAAGACTTAAGACACCCAAGCCAACCTCACCTGCACGTGGTGCACCCTGCTGAATAATGAACGAGGCAATGGCGAAAGCGGTGTGGTAGGGTTTTACAGCCTGACTGGGTCGCAACCACCATGTATATGGCGAAAAAGCCCGTCATAGTGATTCGCTTCTGCGGGTCGCGTCTCGGGATCAGCCTGTGAATATCCAGCTTTTCGCAGGCCGGCATGACAGCGGCGACCGGCGATGGATAGTGTGTCACTTCCACACCAACAGGTTGCCATTGTTTTTGGGTTGTACTGTGCTTACCATCAGGCATAGTGCAGTCATTTTGCAGAGCTATAATAACAAATAAAAAAATGGTCACCGCTGCTCTAGATATACTCTTGGGATATTTTTTAATACACTGTGCGACGCTTGATCTCAGTCACACCTGATGGAAAGTGAAGACCAGGCCTAGGAAGTGAAATAAAATTCATAATAATAAACAAAATATTCGCGCGCAGTTAGTACAACATAAATACCACTATGTCACAAGCTAAAATCCCGCCAAAAAAATCACGTTGACGCTTGAGATAAGCTGTGATTCAGATCAAGGGAAAATTGAAACCCAAAGACAACAGTTTGCGAAACCACAAAAAAAAAAACATCTACAAAAGATCTAAGAAACCAGTAGAAATCCCGAAATGCCATAAACAGATCCATAATACTTCAAATTTGGTTAAAGAATTATATAGAGCTACTAAGTGTATTAAAGGCGATTTGTTCACAAAATAAGCCTGAAATAAATAATAATCTTAATCATATAAAAGTTATTATAACTGTGATTCTAACCAATTTATGATTACTGATTAAATGTATACGTTTATTTATTTTATTTTCAATTATTCAGTGTCATAAATACTCTGGTAATACATACATTACGATATCACTTAAGTAGTGTTTTGCAAGTGGCGCCATCTGTTGGCAATTTCATGGAACCAAAGATTCGCTTGAATAACAAAGTTATGTTGTTTATTTTTTTATTTTACACTTATTTAATAGATACAAAAGATATGAACCATTTTTTTTATTTATTTCAGATTTTCAACAAACAACAAAATTTCAACAAGTACCCAAGTTTACAATCGCGATTTGCAAATGTAATTTAAAAAAAAAAACTAACGCAACAAATTACGGAACCCAAAGCCGGCCGTTTCAAAAATGGAACGTGAAAAAAAATTACCCAATTTAAATTCGACCGACAAAAATCGACTGACAAATTCACCATACTAGACTATTTATTACGCCACTAAAATTTACCAAACTAAACTAAACACGCTTATCAATCGATTACAGATTTCGTGGAAACGCGAAAAAAAAACACCGCAAACACATGACTCAATCGTGAATTAGCTAAAAAAAATCGGACACTATATTGAGTCAATAGCGCCGACTAAAGTGATTACACAGAGTCAGCGTAAGTTACGTAAATACACACACAGGCGTAGTGACTCACACACAGACGTACGTTTGACACACACAGCGGTGTGTGCGCATGTGTGCGTGCTGCAGGCCGGGAGTCGGCCGACCCCACTACAAAATTCAGTCTCACTCAAAGCTCCATTGATTGTAGACGTGTCCAACCGAGTGGAAGTAACACAACGCCATTGGATATTTCGTCATAACATTGTGATAGTGACAAATTTTAATTCATTATACGGACGTGAAAAGTGGGTGTGAAAGATTTTTTAAATATATTCTTCTAAGACAATTATTGTGAACTTTGACCGTACTGCGGTGGTGAATTTTTGATATTTTTTTTGTGGATTGTGCCATATACTACCCACTATTTGGATAATTCCACACGAGGAGTACATAAATACCGCAAATATTTTTGTAAGTATTTAATTTATTTTTATTTTTGAAATTTCAGAAATTATTTGCAAAATATTTTTTTATTTTAATAAGATTCGTTTCTTATATACATTTTTAACTTATGCGTTAGAAGTGTATATAATTGTAATTTTCTAATAATTGCTAATTACCAACTATTTTTTAAGTATAAAATTTTATTATTACAGTATAATATTATATCATACTTTAAAAAATTACTGGTAACTTACAATTATTAGAAAATTATATTATTGAGACTTATAATTTCAATATTCATTGTTGTTCCATTATTGCAACTCACTTAGGAAATTAGACTATGTTTTTTTATCTATGAAATATAGTCAAATAAAAATAATAAGGTAAATGAATCGGAGATCTGATTCAGAATTTCCTGGTCCGGGTTAATAAAGAATCCGGTTCAAAGAATTGTTTTTGCATCTCCCAGAGTCAATGACTCCGTGTGTTTAAAATCTGTTTACTCATGGAAGCCGAGACTCGTGCCAAAATGTTTGCTAAATCATATATAATATTGTGTATATAATTTTCGTGAATATCAATGTTAAGCCCTCGTTTAACCTTGTTTTCGAATGTTTTGTTTGTATTACCATTTCCTTGGTGTATGCTTGTATCGTAATTGTTTTGAGCGGCTTTCCTGTTATAGTTTACAGTTTAATTTATACTTTTTATTATTATTTTCTATATTTTATTGAGAGTTTCCCAATCTGATAAAAGGAATTTATCAAAACATGTTATTTATGGCTGTTTTGATTATATTGTCTGACGCGACAGACAAATCATTGGGCGATAAAAAAATATATTACACATATCTTCATTATGTCGCGTTTTGTTCTAAATTAAAATACTTTTATATTGCTGATATTTCTTTTTTTAATTTCTCTAGTACTTGATTTTTTTTTATTTACAAATGTCTAAAGTTTGGATTAAAAATATGTAATTGTAATGTTTTATTGACAATAAATTTGGACGGGAATTAATTGTGTTTGCAAGTACAACGGTAATACGGCGATGTTGTAAGCAGAGCCTGGCACCGCGGTTCTGTTGTAAGCCATTGTGAGCCGCTTACACAACTGGTTCAAGGTTCCATTCCGTGCGTTCGCCCGCCGCGGATGTACGGAAACTAAAACTTTGAGCAGTTGTATTTTATTGTACTCTTCATTCGTAAAAATGATCGATTATTCTATATTAATGGAAATATAACAAGAATGTAAATGTAACGTGTCTGTACTTTTAGATTGTTGGAAAAAAAATTGTTGCAGGAATAAGTAATAAAATGCATTTAAATCATTTCTAAAAATGTCTGTCTGTCTCTTTGTTTGAACACGAATCACTGCTAAAGTACTGCGTTCATGGTAAAACATTCTCAAGAAAATCATAAAGCATACTTTCAAGTAACATTTAGTCTTTGTTTTATTAAAGTTGGTTGGACGACTTAAGTACGAGAGCAAAGCAGATGGTAATCGGACTTAATACATTCAGATTACTTTATTAGTCACTGTTTTGTACATCAGGTTCGACGCGGACGAAGTCGCGACGCAGCTAGTTCTCTATAATTTATTTGTCTCTTCAAAAGGTTTTTTTCTATATTTAATAATATACTAGCGGGCCGGGCGGACGTTGTCCTGCCTTGAAAACAAAAAAATCCTAAAAGTCGACCGCAGCGCCACCTACCGGGTCCAATTGTGAATCTAAACCATTCTCGGATCCACTCGAACACGCACACAAAATTTCATCAAAATCGTTCCAGCCGTTTAGGAGTTCAGTGACATACACACTTACAGAAGAAATTTATATATAAAGATTATTACAAACATATATAACATACAAAAAAAATATTTATAACATAATTAGTTTTTCCATAAGCGATAACGCGGCGCAGTTTAGTGCAGTAAAATCGATCAGACCGTGTAAAGGTCAGTCCAATATAAAGTGACGCAATCCCTCTAAGGTACTGTTGCGCAATACACTGCAAAACTCGCTCGCGTTCACACAAAGCAAATTTATTTCTCATAGTTATGACTAATGGTTTTTATCGTGAAAATATTCGTGCTTTATTCTATCTAATCTAATGGGCACGTCTCTATACCGTATATACGTTTCAAGTTTGTGCGTGTTCCATTTACCCTTTGCTCTGTTATTATCCATCACAATTCGAGTTTAATCTGTGGTTATACATAAAATCTGTAAATAGTATTGCTTTGACGTCGGATTACGAAATGTTTAATTTTAAGATTGTTATAAAGCAGCAATTTGGGCAACATTTTAATTTTGTAAATACTGTTGGCAATCTCTCTCATGACAAATATAAATCTACAAGATGTAATAAAAATGATTATCATTCTGACGTAATTTCCAACAATATTCCCGCTTGCCACCCTTGATAGTAATATAACAAAGATCCCACAAAAAAAAAACAATTACCTGAAAAATTTCCTAGGTATTTTGTCTAGGACATTTTGATTTCTTGTTTGAGGATATCCCTAACATTCACGTGCCAGAATTGACGAAAACTACACAAATCGAAGTATTTTATGTCTCACCTGTGACCAACGCGTTAGTTTTGTTAACGCGTTAGTATATGAAATAGTTTTAGTATATGAAAAATCCCAACAAATATGTCCCAAGGTTAAATATCTCTATTTTCCGCTTGAGTCAATAATAATATTCAACAAAGGGGCGTAGCTAATATCACAAACGTTCGATTTAAAATAATGCATTGTATATGATGTAATACGGGAAATGTAACGCAAGGTTTTCCGGAAGCCGTTCAGACCCAGAGGTCAAAGACGATTGCATTTTGTTAACCACCGCTAGTAATCTTATCGAGGTTTTAACTTGTTGCATTGACTCTATGACTATTAGACAAATATTGTTACAATATGGGGGTTTATGTACCAAAAGCAATAAAAAATTGTATTTAAGTTAAATTAGACGGGTTATCGCGATACAGTACTCGGCATTTGATTTGGCATGTCGAGTAAAAGAGAGACGTTCGGCTAAGATCGGCTTGCTTCGGTTTTGTAAAGCGCTCTCCCTATCGGACATCGCGACGATTGCGATAGACAAAGATAACGCTATACTAACTATTTCGGTAATCTTACTAACGAGAAATTACTGAACGGATTTTAATGAAACTCTTCAGTAATATAGTCCAAAATATAACGTCCAATAAGTTTAAAAAATCTTATCATCTGAGAGCTATCTAGGCGTGCATTCAATAGTTCTATAGAGTTACTCGAAGATAATGTATGACGTCCTCATTTATAAAGACAAAACCAGACGAAATTGTTTCTGCTAGATGACTGCTAGTTCGCAATAAATAGTCATTTTTAAATCTATAATTACGGTTATTTTAGACAGATGACGACAAAACCGAATCTCGATAATCTAAATGGTTCATTTCTGAGTAATATTCGACTGATTCATTCGATATAACGAGGTCACGTACATCACTGGCACGTTACTAATTGTTACAGAACAGCCATACGTTATCTCGAGGACCATCAGCCAATTGTACATAAAAAAACCCATTATAAATATTTATTATGTAAACATCTCTGGCCTTTAGACTATAGATATAGGATTTGGAAATAACACTCGGTGAAGAATGCCACCTGATATGTTTTACCTTCTATTAAAGGCCATTCAAGTACTTGGAAAAGAAATAACTATAGTTGATAGCATAGTACAATTTTTAGATAACGTATGTTTGTTGTATACTTTTTTTATATTGGAATTCAACTGTTACTGCTGGATTATATTAAATACAATATTTGATTTTATTCTAAACGTACTGCAATAGGAAAGTCGCGGTACGGCATCATCTGGTAATGGTGTCCAGTATTCAAATGGAAGGGCATTACATTGTGTTTACCATCAAGCATAGTGCAGTCACTATGTCGTACAATAATTAAAAAAAACTTAATCATGTATACATTAAAACAATTGAATATAATGATAACTTATCATACGCATACATTAATTTATTGGCCCCACGCGACATTGATGGTATCCCTGAAGCATCGTATTTATACATTACGTAAGATTTTTTTTTCACGCGCAATATATAACGGCCGACGATAATTTCATCGGCGCGAGGACAAAGATAACTTGACCTATTTTTTTTATCTCTCGCTACACTACAAGTGTTATAACCCAGTTTGTCGTGCACGAGTGTGCGTGGACCGCGTAGTTATTTGAGGTCCTAAATGTGATTGATGCGCTGTCATATATATACATATTATCAGTGACACGGTGACGCATTTCGAAATGGGGGCGTATTTACAATTTTTTTTTTGTATCATAAGTGTTGTAATATTTTTAGTAAACAGGTCATCGTATACATAACAATCTCCTTACAGATATTTTAATATAACGCAGCCCATTTATTTTTAAAGTAGTCTTATAAATAAATTACTTTCCTATTACGTAAGGCTCTGTAAGTAAATTGTTATAAATCTAGAATGCGGATATAGGTTAAATGTTTTTTAATACCGCAATTAGTAGTTCGTACAGACCAAGGTCGTTTTAATGTAGCTCTTTGAAATAATCACGGGAGATACGTAGATAACAAAAGACCAATTTCCTGTAAATAGTAAGAGCCTTGGCACGTTTTAAAACGAGTCGCGCAAACGCCTGTTGCTGTTACGAAAGGGAACCTTGACACCAAACCATTATCGCGAGTCGACCGATAGAGGCCGCCCCGAAATAAATCCCTCTATTTAATTAGGTCTTACGACGCAAACGAAAAAAATCGGTCAAGTATACGCACGCGCAAATTCTCGACGAGAAAAATATTTTGTGAAGCTTCCAGAATGCGCAACCTTTTGTTGAAACCTTCGTTTATATGTAAAAACGCCGTTCAAGGTACTTCCTTCCATGTTTATTCTCGAACCGCAAAGACAAAACAAGCGTACGTTTAGAAAGAAAGTTTTCATAACATTTTAATATTGACGTAATGGCTAACCATAGACAATGAACGCTGTGGCGCCAAAGTATAAATGTCAATTAAATTATTACTTAGTTACATCATATATTATTCACACTCGTATACTCTTAGTACACAAAGTATCATTCAGTACATATTTGTTTATAATTGCGTAATTTTATATGTTAAAAATATAACATTTGTAGCGTTTTGTGACATGACACTAATATATCAAATCATAAATGGCGGTCGGCCTACTTTTCCCGCGCAATAAACGTTGGACGCGTGGAAAGTTGACGCTGTACTACTTTCTCTACTTTTTCCAAGATGGCGGACGATGGCCATTATTATTTTAACGGAGGTCAAACGTTTTATTTCTTAACGGAGTTTAATTTAATGACGTGTGATTTTTCATATTACAGCTTGGAACTAGGTAAAGAATTTCGAGTTAATTAGTTGAAAATTAAGTTCAGCGATAAACGTATTAAATAAATTATATTTATTTAAATAGACGTCACTGTTTTCATTAAAATAAATGAGGAATTATTATATAAAACAAAAAAAGGAATTAGCCATTTTATAACTAACCTTGATTGTTACGAAGTGTACTTAGTATTAATTGCTACTTATTTCATACATTTTATTTATATAGAATTAGCTGACCTGTTTCCACTTTGTTGGGCGGTAAACATTTATAAAAAACTACTTTTTGTGACTTAAATATAAAAGTTAGACATATGCTGTCGATGACTTTGTAGGCATTAGCAAGCTCTACAACTTTTCTCTAGAACACAATCATATATCTCTCAACGTTAAGGCAGCGTTCGTAAGAAACGTTTTCGTTCGACCATTTTTTATCCAACTTACCTTGCAAATCCGACTACCACAAGAAAGTCTTTTCATTCTTCGGGTTAATATACAGCCTATGACACTCACAAATAATGTGGCTTTCTATTGGTAAAAGAATTTTCAAAATCGTTTTAGTAGATCCAGATATTATCCCCTACAACCTCACAAACTTTACCTCTTTATAATATTAATATAGATATGATTCAGCGGTCGTAACATTAGTCTAACTAGTTATATTATCACACGTAAGGTAACGGCTGACGGCCAAGGACAGCGACATCTCGCCCATTAGCTCCGGTGATTATTAATTATAATTTCACGTTTTGAAATCACGTTGGTGTTTATATAACTATATGGTAAATAGCGAACGTGCTTCGGGCTGTTGCGCAACGGACAACGTGAGGTTCAAGACCGGACACGTGTTGTTGTCCGCGTGACCGTTGCCGAGCCGCGCGACATCGGCACGTGCGCCGGCAACGTTAAAGGTCCTCTACACTACTCGCGAAACCATCTGCAATTAACCTTTAATCATCTCGTACCTCACTAATTCGCCTCCCATGTCCCAAACCACCGAGTTCTAAACTACACTCGGCCTATTTCACCTAAAACTACAAAACATTACGGCTAAGAAACTTCGCCGGATAGTGTAAAGAACGCTTTAGGACAATCACGCCTCTGAAAGGTCAATCACAGTGCTCCGTCAACCCCGTCGTTTCGAAATTAATTCTTCAGTTCGACAAAATTTGAATTCAGAACACAATTGGAATTTCAAAGTTGGCAACGATGAATCATAGATAAGCTTTTCTCTACACAAAGGAATTATTTATTCTAGACAAGATGATGGCCTTTATGGAAACGTATAAATAAGTATTAGAGTGTAAGACTGAAAAACGTTTTCCCGGATCGTTTATGAAGATAATTTTCAAACATTTTATTATGTAAATAACGAAGAATTATAATGGATTCATGAGTAAATAAAAAATACTTGAGATAAAAAGACTATTGAGATTTTCTAAGATTCCAAACATGATCCACAGTTCACCTAAACATTTTATTTGTTCACGTTACGCTTACGTAACTCCCTCTGACCTCGGTCTATGTCGTAACTAGATATATAAAGACCATAAACAAGTGTTGCATACTTAATTGTATTATAAAAATACAAAAAAAAATGTAGCACTAATTATTACTTAAAATGACATTTTGTTCTATATAAAGTCATTTTAATATGAATCGAGTATTGAAAAACGATTTCGAATATTCACTATATAAACAGCCTCGTATCAATGTTTTTGATATAGTAAGAACTTTGTACAGTGAGTCAGTTAGTAGCGAATGACACTCCATTACAAAACATTTGATAAGGCATTTCATTATGTACATACTTTTAAATTTACATCATCGGTTTCTTTATTCATCATTGTTAATTAACCTAAATTTGACGATATTATAAGGTAATTAATAAAAATATATAATCTGTAACATTTTCCATTACTGGCATAAACTGTTACAGTGATAATAATTAAGTTATCGTTAAAGAAACGTGACCATGGACACGTTTTAATCTGTTCGAAATTTAAACTCCAAGACATTTCTAACGCATAGGTTATGTGGAATGGAACGTTTAAATATAGACACAAAATGGGGTCCAACACATGAAATCCATCCACCTACAAACACGTGTTCGCAATTGTATGATTCCCTCGTATGTAACGACGCACGTGACTTAAGATATTTATAGCCTCTTATTATGGATCTATAAACATTAATTATATGGAAGTCTTACGGTAATTACTTTGTTAATTATGTTTTACCTCTTATTTGTGTAACTTATTTAAACATTTTAAATCAAAAATATCCTAAATTATATATCGTAAATACGATTGTAAGTTTACTTCTAACGCTTTCAAGCATTGACTACAGAAGCAATTATTATGCAAACACGTTTTCAGGGGTACGACCACCTTTCCAACTGGTAAAGCTAGCACACGTATGTAGTTTGAGTAAAATATCATTAAAGCATTTTTTATTAAATTATTTAAAGATTAATATATAGCAAAGTTCACGAGGAATTTTATATAAGCGAATGTTTAAATACCAGAGTGTATGATGACGAACTATTTACAAGTTGGACAAGTAATGAAAATCGGTTAGTCGTTTTGTGCATGTACCGTACGGACCAGTTATTCGTTTAACGGTACAATCACAACGAGAAAGTAGATGATTAGCGATAACTGTCAAAAGTCCGCTCGTTTGTGATTGTGCAACCGTTAGAGATCGATCACTGTTGGACTTGGCAATGACCGTGAGCGACCAAGACCACCGAATAAACAAACCGTTTCTTGAACTCTGTACGTTAACTAAGGTTTGTTTTTAATTAATATTAACGTGTGGTCAAAATTAATTCGTTTTTTTTTTAAGTTTGTATATTATTGAAGTTATTTTGTCAAAGAGTGTACAAATATTGGAGATTACTAAACGTAAGGATCATACAGTATAAGGAATAGAGAATGGAAAAAATAACTTTGGGTTGATAACACTAAAGCTTGTCAATAGTTAGTATACAAAAGAGAAAATTGCTTGACAAAACGCACAAAAGATAAGATTTATAACATTTAAGACATTCTTATTTTTTTATGGTGACAATGTTTTATATTCCATCCTATTTTGCGTACACATTGTCAGGATTTCAAAAAAAAGCAGAGTAATGTCCTCATGAGTCCTAGAGAGAAAGCCAAATCTACAATCGAGGGTGAAGTCGAGGACAACATCTAGTTTTTCTATAATTCGCCTTTAGAAAGCGCTGCACATTCAACCAATCACCATAATCTTTGGTACTTGTACATATTTGGACACAAAGAATACTTGATGACATAGTCATACTTATTCAACTGTATAAAATATTAAAAAAAAATGAAACAAATTAACAATGTGCATATTTCTTACAATTAGTTATTGATATAAACATAACTGCTCATTTTAAACCGGTGGTTAACTGTCGTGTGTTCCTCCAACCGTCACATTTTGTAACGGCCGAGTCATTTCTCTGCTAATCTCCCGCTATAGAATGCTCAGTAAGACAAAGTTTTAGTAATGAAAAAAAAATCCATAGTTATCGCTCTAATTTCAAATAATATTGTCCTCAATACACTTTCCGTTATACAATCACATAATACTTATACCGTAAATATTAAATGTACACCCGAAGTGGGTGTCGACTACATAACGCGTTATAAAAACTGTCTTGAATAGTTATAACTGTAAAATATAGCAACATCGAAATAACGGATTGCGATTTTAATAAAAATAACTGGCCAGTACGTGTTCAAACAGCTATAACGTATTAAAGTTTTATAGAATTTTTACAGTAAGATAACAAATTTAGCTGACACTATAACAATAACTGCCAAATAAACTTGTTGCGATTATTTGCTGAACAGTTAGGTACCGCGTAACGGGCGCGCCTGAGCATCTGGGGCGACCCACTGACACCGATGATGTGTCGTGCCGCGTGGAACGGAACGTAATCAATAATACAATCTTACTATTTAGCACTATTACCATATAACCGTTATTAACAGTTCGAAAAGTTTTACGCAATATATTTTTGCCAGTCCCTCTCTTTCTTTTAAATTATTATTTATAATTGAATTTCAATAAGATTTTATTAAAATTCATTGTAGCCATTTTAATAGTCTCCTATGAATCGTAATTTCGTTTCGATGTGAATAAACCTGTATAATTCGATTCAGTCACGTTTCAACACTTCGACATACAAATATATGTTAATAATGCCTATTTTGAAAATCAATATATCAAATTTAGAAAGAACTCTCACGTTGCTTAGACGTCCATAACGTGTAAAGGAACGTGAGTATGTGACACTTTTTTTTCGCACCAGCCAGTACTCAGTACGATGTTTAAAAAAATAAAAATAAAAGAAAACCACGATTTTTATGAGCAATTTCAATGGCCGGTTTATTAGTGATTCTTCTATTGTTATTCTCGAATAGGTAATAAAGTTTATAACATTCGGTGCAGCGTTTTTTTACACTTCCTGTCGTTAACGCACACTTAATTGTTTATTACCAATCTCTTTAATAGAAACGTGTACTATACAGTTCTAATGGAAGTTATGACATTTGTGCTTCCAGAAGGTTAATGACACTTTCTAATTGATTTCCTAAATCGAATTATTTCTTCAATAGATCCTGCGATCGTTATGTTCAATTCAAGTTACATTCAACGTGATCTGAGTTAAGAAACTCAAATTATTATTGTTTCACAATCTAATCACTGATAATTTAATTCACATAAACTAAAACTAAATAAAATAAAAACACCAATTTACATACCAATTATGTATGTAAAATTCAAACTGTCTGCTACCCATTTGGTTAAATTTCAAATGGAAATTATAAGCAATAATTAATACTTAAATTTCGATTAGTCATTCTTTAAAATTACTTTGGTAATAGCCCGAGTATATTGCAAGAACTATTCTAATTTTAAACATCCTTCAAATATTACTCAATGATGCATAAAAACGAGTATTCGGCAACAACAAGGAAGTCTGGTTTGGTAACGGAAGAAATCCGGTGTAAACTTTAAATGCTCTGTGTAACTATCTAAGGATGAAAAACTCGAATCATTAATGAGTTTGCATTGCGAATGTGGCAACTCCGTTTCACTCAGGTGATCCACGTGCATAGTTGCACCCCGAGATCTTGCGATATAATCATTGCAATAGATTTTGTAAACGGCATTATTCTTAGACTGCAACATTGAATGTTATACGATGACTAATTTGAAGTTTTCTTTTGTTCCAGAACCACATTGAAGATACGTGCGGACCTATTGCCGTCCGCCGAAACATGGTTGCAGAGTTTATCTTAAGTCAGCAGCAGCTGCTGAGTGCAGGTGGTGGAGCCGCTCTCGGCCCTGCACCAGCTCAAACACGCGCTCCGCCGCCTCCCCGCGCGCGCCTCTCCGTATCTCCTCATTTCCCGATGGACCAATCTCACCCGAACAACGGCAGTCCCGAGAACCCGGAAGACTACTCGTCTTTCGACTTCAAACGCAAAGAATTCTTTGGACAACGCAAACAGAGGGAGTTTATACCTGATAACAAGAAAGACGATGGATACTGGGACCGCAGGAGGAGAAACAATGAAGCCGCTAAGCGCTCCCGTGAAAAGAGACGTTTCAATGACATGGTTCTCGAACAACGTGTCGTTGAGTTGTCTAAAGAGAACCACGTAATGAAAGCTCAGTTAGATGCTATAAAGGAAAAATACGGGATATGTGGAGAGAATTTGATAAGCATAGACCAAGTGTTGGCTACACTACCCACTTGTGATCAGGTCCTTTGTGTAACTAAAAGGAGTAAGCTATCGAGTAACGCTATGTTCTCGCCAGCTCCACCACCGCCCCCGCCGGGCCCCCCTGCCTCGCCGCCGTCGCCTCTTCCACAACGCGCTCCGGAACCTTATCAAGAAAGACTTCCAGTCCCAGAGCCATACTATCCGCATCCCGCACACTACGAACCTCCCGGTTCAGTACTCAACCTGTCCAGAACTCGCCGCGCACCTTCGCCATATGAACTGTCCTCTCTCTCCGGTTCAGGGGACGAAACCGCAGAACCTTACGCACCAGAGAATAACTGCCTTCCGCTCAAATTACGCCACAAATCTCACCTCGGTGACAAAGATGTCGCCAGCGCTCTCCTCTCCCTGCAGCACATAAAACAGGAGCCCGGACCCAGATCGTCTCCTTCCTGGGACGGCGAGGGATCGAGCGACGAGAGAGATTCTGGTATTTCCCTGGGTGTGGAGTACAGGCCACAGCCAGAAAGGATTCCAGAGGAAGAGGACGCTCATTTAAAGGCGGAGCTCGCCCGACTCGCGACTGAAGTTGCGACGCTGAAGAACATGATGAATCAGAACAAGGCGCGCGGGCACGAGCACTGAGCGCACCGCCGTCGCGTTCGGAGGTCGCCCCGCGCGTTGCGCCTGGACCGCGCAGCCCCGCAGCCCCGCAGCAGCCCCGCCGCAGCGCAGCCGCAACGTTCGATGACGTGTCGATTCCTGTACAAACTGTCTCTACATCTCTCCTAGTAGACGAAGTTACCACGTTGTAAAGAAATGATTTTATATATTTGTATGATATTGTGCAGCTGTAGCGGCTAAGCCGTTTCGCCTAATTGTAATCCTTCCTAATAGTTTATACGTCTGTGTGTAGCAGCAGTAGGTTACGTTGTACGGTGTACGCTGCAGTCTGCACTGCATGTTTCCGCGTCGATGCACCTGCAGCGCGTACGTCGGTCACCGACGCAACCTACGTCGATGAGACTTATGTTCGGTTAACAGACTTTTCGAGCAGATAAAACCTGTCTACTCAGTGATAGAATATAAAAAAATGCATTTTTAGTGTTGAACTATATATGTATACGTAATATAAGTATAGAAGTAGATCTGTTTCATCTATTCGAAGACTCGATAGTGAATCGATGGCTAAAGACTATGTTCTTGTAAGTTAGTCCTAAGATAAATTAAGTTCTTAGATGGTTATTTATAAAAAAAATGTATATTTCTCATCGGAATGCCCGTTAAGTTCCAAACCAAAAATGCGTTAGTTCTTCTGTTAGTCGATGAAATCGCATATAATTATAAGGTAATCATAAAATCAGAACGTATTGGATAATCAGGATAGGAGTACCAGTGCCTTTGACAATACATACCTACCTTAAATAGCTACCTAAAGGGATATTTTTGTACACCTGTAATAAAAAGATAATTGTGTCGATTTCATTCATTGGATATTGTTAGTCGACGTTTATTATGTGTTCCATATGGATCGATATCAATTTTGAATAACTCTCGTAACTCGGGAAACGTTTCAAAGTGAGTTTAGATCGAGTTCTGGAACACATAGTAGCGTATACAAATAAAGTAAATGTATATCCAATTCGAAAAAGGCTCGTTGGCAAGTATTCCCGTTGTTTGTAAGTTCTCTAGTATTGCC
Organism: Antheraea yamamai; assembly: GCA_036509395.1. Lineage (NCBI taxonomy): Eukaryota > Metazoa > Arthropoda > Insecta > Lepidoptera > Saturniidae > Antheraea > Antheraea yamamai. The sequence goes on along the minus strand of AP028450.1, from coordinate 209,625 downwards.
CTAAGGGCATGTGATAGGACTGAATGGTGTTATAACTAAGTATTTATTTATTATTCGGACCGTGAAAGAGGATTTTACAATTTATTATCTTTGTATAAGATCACTATACGATATGAATAAATTGTGTACATTAAAATTATATAACTGACATTTTATTTCTTCCTTTTCCCTTCAATCAATCCTCACAATTAAATATTGTTGCTGGCATTATAATGACTAACTATTACAAAGTATTTTCTAAAAACGTCAGAATCCAAACAAAATGGTGAGCTCGTTTTTAGAAGTTTCCAGAAAGTTTTGTAACATCTCAAATTTGATGCTCAGTTTTTTAATCTATAATTCACTTATACACAATAATTAAAGTATGTTACGTGAAATGCCCACCAGTATTAAACAATACGATACTAATCACCATTACGTCGAGGGTTGACGTAGTGATTATGCCCATACTTTTCTCTATGCATACCTTCCTTCTGGAAGAGGCCTATGGTCCTGCAGTGGCTCCTTTACAGGTTGATGATGATTAAACAATACAAAATCAAATAACGCAAGTTAAATAATTGCAATAAAAGTCAAAACATCTCAGTCCAGTCGTGAAATTGCGGCCCGCGATATAGCAAACAGTTTTACTATACAATTACTATCAAAACTGATTTTATACATGTATTTAACTAAATGGAAGTACGCGGGAGGGGATTACGAAGTACAGCGCAAGAGCAGGAACATGTTTAAAGTAAAAATAAAAGCTATTAACATAACTTCTTTAGCACATAACATAACTTTCATAAGGTTTCTAATATATATCATACTGGGTATTCAACACCTTTAACCAATCATTTCAGAACACTATTTTTCCAAGATACAGTTCGTTTTAACCCCGAAACGAACTGCAAATTCGATCTTTAGTTGCTTGACAGTCAGTTATGTTTAGTCAATTGAGCTGACAAATAAATTACTTCAGAGATCGCTATTGCCATACAAAATCTATAAGGCAATCGTATTTTGACAGTTCATGACAATTATGCCAATTGATTGGTGGTGTCAACTACCCAATCCATAGATATGCGGCCTGCAGCTATAGCTCACTGGGTTCTATACTACCCTTGGCAAGAAAAGTATGACAACTCCAGTTCTAAAATGTTGGGAAAGGCTCGACATTTCAAAAGCTATATAACCTGCGGGTATTGCACAGATAACCTAAAAACGAACAAAATAAATAATAATACAATATCATCGATCATGAATTCATGATCACTACATATTATAAAACAAAGTCCTCTGCTACGTCTGTCTGTCTGTTTGCGATAAACTCAAAAACTACTGAACGGATTCTCATGCGGTTTCATCAGTAGATAAAGTGATTCACGAGGAAGGTTTGGGTATATAATTTGTTAAGGTTTTTTTTTATTATCAGAGTAGAACAAGGTCCACCGGGCCCACTAGTATAATATAAACGAAATCATCAATGAGCATAAAAATGATTAAAAAAAAAGCTGTCATCTTAAATGGTAAACACGCCAAACCTAGACGAGGATTGACACTCAAGTGTAGCAGCGGGAACACACCAACCTTTTCCTTCAACGAAAGGTCGGGCCCGTTCGCAAGAATTCCAAATTACGTCGGTCGACGAAGTTCCAGACACGCTAAGCACTGAGCTATCATTGATTGAATCTTACAGTGTTTCTTTATGAGGTTTATTAACATTTTCATTCCAAAGATAACGTTGGTTTTAACAACTTACCTCATTCAAACAAGCGAATGAACGAAACATTAAGTTATTCTTAATTATTTAAAATGCAACGAAAACAAAGTAAGAATATTTTCACAAACGTTGATTATTTAAAAAACTACTAATGACCGTTGGATATTTATGTAGATAGCGGTTCTTCTTTCAACACAAAATAAACACTTCAATTCGGTCAAGGTTTTAAACGCTAATGTTCACATATACATATATTTTCTTCTGCATTTCGCACGCACTTAAATGCTTTCGACAAATTAACGGCGTGTACTCAAAACACTCCCTAGACTGTTTAGTTGTAATAAAATTATCAGTTAAGTATATCTGATTACAAATTACAATCATGGTAGTTGCAGATTTTATCAGACACGTCGAATAAATTTTTATACTGTTCAATTTGGAAATTATCCGAATTTATCTCATTTATGCTTGACCACTCGATAAAATACTAATTCGATTATTAATCACTAGTTTCTGTCCGCGCGGAATAGTTACTTTGGGCTAACGGGCTAACTGGCGGAATAGTAACTTTAACTCGTGACTTCGTTTACGTAGAAGGTGAAAATATTTTTAAATAATACGAACCTTAATCCCGATTTTGAAACATTCTTCATTGGTGTTCCGCTCCTACTGGTCTTAGCGTGATGATATATAGCCTATAGCCTTCCTCGATAATTGAACTATCTGACACTGAAATAATTTGAAGAATCGGACCAGTAGTTCCCGAGATTAACGCGTTCAAGCAAACTCTTCAGTATTATAATATTATAGTATAGATTACACAAAGACATTCCACCATGTCCTAATTTTATAACGATGTTTTTCTTCACTAAAAGCTCCGATTCAGGAGATTCGAACCTATGTCCACCGTCGCGATGTCCAAACATGCTGTCATCGCATCAAGATTGTATCACTGAAGCATTAAACAAGTTAAAAACAAATTATGTTCAAATAATAGTTGAAGGATATTATTGCTTTAACAGTGGTGTACAGTCCTCGTCAGTCTTTTGGCCGCTCTGAATATAGCAAGTTCGATTTTCTGTGTAATATAGTTAAAAGTTTAATAAAAAACAAAGATAGTATCTAAAATCCTTATTTGCTTTCAGCTCAAAGTTTAAAACTTTTCTACTTTCAATGCAAATAACGTAGCCTGTTATTCTACGACTTTCTATTTTTATTTATATGTACGTATATATATATGTGTATGTGTGTCTGTATTTATATATTCATTGTTCCCCATTATTAATATGTACTTATTATCTCATATTTCATATTAAACTTCTATTACTATTTTTTTTCCAAACTTATCCAAACGTCACTACACGAAACACTACATAACATTTAATATGCACACCATCACTCAGTGCACACATAACACTCTGGGTCCCGAGTGAAAATCAGCGCTGAAGGACTAACCTCCAACAGCACAGACGCTGACTCGGGGCCCATTTGCCACACACACACACACACACTTAACCATCAATTTGTATTTCTATTTTTCATTGTTTATATGTACGTTTTTTCTTTTTTTAATTGTACGTGTTTTCATATTTACTTATGTGTGTTGCAAATAAATGTTTTTTCTTTCTTTCTTCCTTTCTTAAAATTTGCATTTATTTATCCTTAAGTTATTTCGATGTTAACACGTATTTATACCTGAAATTGTGTTATACGCAGCTATTGCAGAGCGGTCTAAAAGTTTGATTAAGACAGTAGCTAGTTTAAAAGGAGTCCGGTATGGAAATTTGTTTGAAAGGTTTTCTTACTGTTGAATTATATTGTGATTTTTACGTATTTTAGGAGCTACTAGAAACATTATTTACGTATCTTGAATATTACCTTATTACGAGCACATTGTTAGTAAGAGTTTGGTGATACGAACATTTACTTAGACACATCGATGTCCCTGTAGCTATTAGGAATAATCTATACTAATATTATAAAGAGGTAAAGTTTGTGAATTTGTGAGTTTATGATGTTGTAGGGGGTAATCTCAGGAACTACTGGTCCGATTTGAAAAATTCTTTCAGTGTTATATAGCTAATTTATCGAGGAAGGTTATAGGCTATATATATATCAACATGCAAGTCCAATAGGAGCGGAGCAACAATGAAGATTGTTCCAAAATCGGGGTTTTTTCCTCTTGAGAGCTTCCGCTGCGTGTTAGCGTTAGCCCAAGTAACTATTCCTCGCGAGACTAGTATCCTTAATATGGATGACACGGTGGCAGCCACGTACCTTCTAAGTAAACACATTGCTTTTTCGCATAATCAGATGTAATAAAAAACTCACAATTGAAAGAAAAGATAATAAGAAGTATTTTCAAATTACATACAAATTCAACAATTTCTACATTGCTCAGTAATTTTGTTGGGTTCTTTTTTTATGTATATGGAATGAATAAATAAATATTTACTATCTTATACAAAGCGCCTTCTATAAATAGACATGCAACAACGCACAAGTAATAGTATTTCCAACGATTATCTCCGGAATAAATAAACAAACAAATAAGAATAAAGTTGGCGATACATTTGTATATTATTTTTTATATTAATCTACAAAGTTTCTATATTTATTATTACTACATATTATAAAACAAAGTCCTCTGCCGCGTCTGTTCGTGAACTCAAACACTACTGAACGGATTTTCATACGGCTTTCATGAGTAGATAATAAAATTGATGTGGGGAGTACAGAAGACTTGGAAAACGCAACAGGTTCACAGATTAAAATTGTAATTCGAATTTTCGAAATGTCGCCTACCTGCATTTAGGTCGCAAGTTCTAAGCACTGGTGTCCTCGTCACGCAACACGACGGACTTGGCATCCACACATCCCAAGAGATAAGTATTTGTTATCTTTTGAATATGTGGAAATATTTAAGCAAAGTATTTATAGTTGGCATTGCAGGTTAAAATGAGAATTAGATAGTTTATTGTTTAATTATTCTACACTAATGTTATAAAGAGGTAAAGTTTGTGACGTTGTAGGGAGTAATCTCAGGAACTACTGGTCCGATATGAAAAAGTCTTTCAGTGTTATATAGCTCATTTGTCGAGGAAGGTTATAGGTTATATATCGTCACGCTAAGATCGATAGGAGCGGAGCACCAATGAAGAATGTTTCAAAATCGGGGTTGTCTTCCTCTTGAGTGCTTCCGCTGCGTGTTAGCGTTAGCCCTAAGTAACTATTCCACGCGGACGAAGTCGCGGGCAGAGGCTAGTTAAATGTAACTTGTAACATACCCACGAATTAGTTATTTGTTTTCATTATTAATCAAGTAATAACACAACCCAATATTATATTAGTACGGACCAACAGAGCAACTATTCAATAGCAGGTAATTAGTACAAATCATCTGCTCATTAATATATTTCGAATTTTTTTTTGTATAAATCTATAGATTTTTCGAATGTTACACCGCTTAGCTATAGTTTAGACTTGGGTACCTCTTTATATAATAGTTATTTTCGCCGTATGACCTGATTACTAAATAGCTCAGGTGTGTAGTGACGAAGAAAGCGCTCAAAATAGATATGCCCCTCTCTCCCTCACTCCTCGGAACCAGTTAAGTTCTAATGTTTGTAATAGGGTTTTTAAGACTTCAAGCAATTAATCTATTGAATGTAATTGCTTAAGTTTATCTATACAACGGAAATAGCCACATAAATGAATGTATAAAATTCTATATATATAATAAAAATGAAGTGTCTGTATGTAATATCAAAATAATATTTTTTTTTATTAATTGGGTATGAAAGTATACACGCTACTCATAACAAAAATGCAATTTTTAAAATTTTTGTCGGTCTGTCTGTCTGTTTGTTCCGGGTAATCTCCGAAACGGCTGGACCGATTTTGACGGGAATTTCACTGGCAGATAGCTGAAATTAGGCTACTCTAAATTAGACTAACTGTTAATCGCGGCTTCGCCCGCAATGCTATCTCCGAAACGGTTGGACCTATTTTCACGGGATTTTCACTGGCAGATAGCTGTCCTTATAAAAAGTAATTCAAGCGATTTTAAGTTATACTAGCTGTTAACCGTGGCTTTGCCCGTAGTGCTATCTCCAAAACGGTTTGACCGATTTTCATGAGACTTTTACTAACAGATAGTTGACCTTATAAAAAGTAATTTAGGTAATTATAATTTATACTAGCCGTTAACCGTGGCTTCGCCCGCAGTGCTATCTCCACAACGGTTCGGTCAATTGTTATGGGACTTTCCCTGGGAAATAGCGGACATTATAAGAACTAATTTAGTTTATTTTAATTTAGACTAGCTGTTAACCGTGGTTTCGCACGCAGTACTATCTCTAAAATAGTTAGACCTATTTTCACGGGACTTAAAACTGGCAGACTGACCTTATAGGAAATAATTAAGGTTATTTAGTTGTTACCCGCGACTTCGTCCGAATGAAATTTAGCAAAACTAAGTTGTTCACTGTAAACATGTGCATTAGATGTGCGTTGTACTGGACTCCAAGAATAAATATCATTGAAATTCATATATCTGCATCTATGTATCTAATTTGAATTATATTGTCTTTTCGGTCATTTTGCTTTATTTACCGTGTTTTCGTCTACATAACTCAGCAACTCAATGAGTACTATTTAAATTGTCGAATATTAAAAACTGCTTAGACAGATATAAAATTTTATATCTTGATTTATATTTATGCAAGATTTAATACATCAGCTCATTCATTGTTTACAATTCACATTATAATTATTAATAGGAAATTTGAAGATAGAAGGGGTCTTTCTAAAAGGATAAGATAAAAAGACCATAAACGTATTACTAATTGACAATATGGGCATATTATATCATCATAATAACATCTTTAAGTCATTGTTTCATTAGTTCCTTATACAGTGTAAGTGAGCACTGAGGTAGTTAGGTACATGGTGGGTTAAGGTTCCAAATATGTTGCTGATGATAAACCTCATTTGACACAGTTAGTATTTATATATCTAATGTGTACGTTACATGTCACTGGAGGTGGCGTGCGTGTCGCACTTACAGTTGTTTTTAAAGAGAATTTCTATATTTGTACATGGTCTCACAATTTTATATTTCTTTAATACAATTTAAAAAACGCGTGCGGTGCAGGGCGTACCGCTAGTAAAATAATAAATGTAATTAATTAATGAGGTTAATATGCAAATTGTTTATCTATAATTGTGGGGCTGTAGTTACTCACGTCCGCAGGAAGTGCACCTTTTATTCCCCTGCACGTGCTCCCTGGGAGCTGGTAAAGAGCGACAACTTTTTGGCCGCTGCGTAGTCAGGTGAAGCTGTAAAGACCTTGCTAAGCCTATTGCCAAGTCAGTGAACCAATTTAAAGAAAGGCCTCTGCTCTGTTTCACATAAATCGAACCTCGCGGCGGCAAATAGAGTAATCAATCAATCGATAATAAAAGTTGGATACTCTATTAAGCTATACGATAAAATAAATTAAATAGGGATAATTACTTCGTTGTGACCACGATTTCGCACGCGTTTGCTATTAATTTTATTATTAGGTCCATATATATGAAATTAGCGTTGTAAAACGAAAAATAAAAAATTAAATTATACAGGCTGAATGTTTAGACAGTAGCAATATTTATGGACGACACCCTGCACTCGATTCTCGTTCTAAATTAAAAAAAAATAGGTGTGTATTGTTTTGAATATAAATTTGACCGAATTATCTAGAAAAATACAAAAAATTATACACAATCCTCTACGCGTCTATGTTAAAGCACAGTGTCAATGATCGTCGGGTGACTTCACTTTCACTTGAAAGGAAACGTGGGAACGTCAGGAACAAAACAAAAGGGCTTATTGCCCGTATTATTATCGAAAGTTATGAACTCCGGGTCGCCTATTGTAGCTTTGGACACCGATCATTTCACCTAGGTTTATTTCGGTTATGTTTATACTTTTGAAAGTCTTAGAACAAACTCTAACATAGGTTTTCTTGGTTGTTTATTAGTATTTGTTTTGATATTATTATTTTATATGTTAAATGTGACCATGAAGTGTCATTTCCTAGAATACTTAGAGTTTATCCTTTCACCTGGTATATTTAAAACGTCTTCATGTAGCTGAAGTGGCTAAATATTCTTTGTAACGTCTGCATCATGTATAATGCAGAAGACTAGTCTCTGCAACCTGTCTAGGGCACGGAGGAAGTATTTAAGAGGACCAAAACATGTTCAGTTTATCAGGTGTGAAAAACCGTCACATCCCGGTCATAATTCCAAGTTTCAGAGGTATAGTGGAGGTGACACACAGTATCCTCCTAATGTCCAAGCTATAATGATTAAGAAGAGTTAAAAACCCAGTGTTCAATATGTTTTTACATGTTTATAATGCGTTGGCATTTTAGTTTTTTTTTTAATGAAAAACTGTCAATATTTTTTTATATTATTCATATAAATGCACATTGGGCGTTTAGATGATCCTGAGTTTTAAATGAAAGAACATTTTACGAAACTTTTAAAGGAAAATCCATAAAACTTAAATGTATATTATATTGTACATTGGGCGTTTAGATATTCTCTTCAAACGTAGGCCTGAATGCTACGCAATAATTTGTACGATAAATTATACGTTAAGTCTTACGAGGCTCTCTTACTGCCTAGAGTTGAGGTACCTGCAAATATCCAATACAAAGTTATTGAGATTGCAAGCGAGACGTTCTGAAGGACAGAAAGTGGGAAAAACGGGTTTTGTTACTCATACATTTTATTTTTAATAATGTGTAAAAGAGAAAAGGTATTGCTGAGGATTCTACTTAGGAGGTAGATATACAATCGTAGAATTTTTTTATTCGCGTGTTTGCAGTTTCAATACCATATTTTTTTTAAATTATCTCATGTTCAATCATCGTGATTATTTTTACATGTAACTGTAAATAAATAAATGTATGACTAAGTTAAGCCTCCCGGTAGAAATTATTGTGCACCTCTAATTGCCACTGAATCAAGGCGTTATCTAACTGTGTATAAGTATTTGTAAGATTACTCACTTAAAAAGGTATTGCTGATATTATGTGAACGTGGTCCGAGTAACGTACGAAAGTTAAAATAAGTAATTTAATTACTTTGATGAAAATTGTCCTTGTTTTTTTAACTAATACTAGTAAAGATTTTAAAATACATTGGGGGGAATAGTTTATGTCAATCATCTATTACGTTACGATAAACGTCAGATTTGTTTTAACGCCATCTATCGTTCACGCCGCGTACCACATTGTTCGCTGCACGCAAATATTGTTTGATGTTTGCATAATCTATTTTATAAATCTAGCAATAATAAATATTTTCCTTTCATTTTTTTGATAATAGTTTTGAACTATCAGTTATACCAATTATAAACGTTACTGTGTGTATAGAATTATCAATATAAGAAACCAGTTGAAAGGCGAATGTCCCGTGCTTAACGAAGCGAGCGTAAACGGTTTAGGATCTAATGTCAGAGTCAGATATATAATTTTCTTCTCAGCAATTCTTTAATAGCAACGTGATTATACTGCAACGTGCTATATTTGTTTGCAGAAGATTTAGAGACATAGTAACACTTTGATAAGGCCATCATACACACGCATTGTGTCCGATAAAAACGCATGAAGTTATCTTGAGAAACGCCAGCAAATAATGAATATTGTGTCAAGAAATACGTTTAATAAATAAGTTTTAAGCCTGTACTTATGCATGTTAAGATAAAATTATCAAGATTCCAATTCATAATTTGGTTATATAACCTGTTATTTTTCACAACACTACAAGTCATCCTTACGTAGAATAATTTCTATTGAAATCTTTATATGTAAATAGACTGGCTTCTTCCCGCATTTTCGTCGGCGTGGAATAGTTACTTTGGGCTAACGCTAACACGCAGCGGAAGCTCTCAAGAGGAAAAAAACCCGATTTTAAAATATTCTTCATTGGCGCTCCGCTCCTATTGGTCTTAGCGTGACGATATATAGCCTATAATCTTCCTCGATAAATGAGCTACATAACACTGAAAGAAATTATCAAATCGGACTAGTACTTCTTGAGATTACCCCCTACAACGTCACAAACTCACAAATTCACAAACTTTACCTCTTTACAATATTAGTATAGAAGTATAGATAAGGAAAAACAGTTTGGTACATTTTTCTCCTGTTTTTATAAACGATTTCCATTTTTTTGGTAGCTATTGACGAGTTTTAAAACCGGTAATGAATTGTTTCGCAATTGTCCTTTTCTTCACACTACCGACGAGTCGAGGTCCTTATTTATAAATGTCTATTCGTTAGAGTTCACGATATTTAAATTGATAATACTAATAATAATTTCAGCTTGGTTACAATGCCTCTTACTAGTACAAGTATAAAACACTATACAGGATTATTGGTAATTCGACGTATTCCCGTTGGGAGGTGATAGGGGTGACTATTTGTGACAATTTGAATCCCTGTATGCATTATGCAAAAGTGATCCATTTTTGAGTTATCATGTTTTTTAAGTTTTTTCAAAATAAGTCAAAAATGTTGTATTTTTATAAAAAAAATATAAAAAAAGTATCAATTTAAATCTATTATATATAAAGTCTAAGTCTAATATAAAGTCGGTGCCAACTGAAAATCGTATCATCTACATAGGTACAAAAAGTTTAAGTTCACTCTCGCGTCTCTGTAATACTTTTCTACCTGGAACAAATTTGAAATTTCGGTTGGCACCGATTTCCAATACATCTCTAGGTAGCACACATATTCATATGTTTTATTTAATTTGGTTAATTTGATAAACTATTTATTTTCCGCTTTTTAGTGCCTTATGGGTTTTTGATTGATATTGAAGTCGGTTAATACTTTTTTTTTTTAATTTACTTTTTAACCATTGCTTTAAAAGATCTACTACACTCATGAAAAATATCTATATGAGGTATTTTTTCATTATATATGTGGGCGCATCTTATCATTATTGAATTAGACCCATAGTTAGTGTTAGTTCTAGGTTCAGTAAAGAGCTGTGGCTTTCGAATGTGTTTTGATTATCTAAACTATGATCCAGTTACCACAATGCTACTCTTCATAAGAATGTTGAGATATGATACCTTGATCGGACACTAAGGGGCTAAATATTTGCGCACAAATTCGATGTTTCTGTCTATTACGTATACATATTTAGGCTTAGTTATACCTGTTCTTGACGTAATATGACCTTGAGAAGGTTCTCAAGTTCATAATTTATTTTGGTACTATAGCATCAAATGTAACAAAAAGTAGAACATATATAATAAGAAAATATTATAATATTTTTTATAAAAGTATCAAAGTCGTTTCAAATGCGCTATAATTCTCAAGCTTATCTGTTGTCGTGTCTGTGTGCGTGAATTGTGCGCGTCTAGTAGGACTCGACGCCAAAATTGAACCGCGAAAAATTGAGAAAGGGTCCTTAGCGCCTTAGTAGTCCGGTGAAGCTGTTTAGGCCTTCATAGGCTAATAGCGTGGTCAGTTCGAGAAAAAAAAATCATTTATGTACTGGCCTTTGACAAAGAAGAAGAAAAAGTTTTATTTTTGGAACAGATCACAGTTACAAGATAAATTAAGAAAACATACATATTGTTACAAAATACGTATATAGTCAGTCATCACTGCATCAATTCTATATAATCGCTATTATTTATGCAAAGAATTGATATATCGAATATAGTTGCGCTAGTGTTAATGTTCCGGTCGCGCTGTAGTCTCGCCTCTCGGGTGTGTCGTAGCGGTACCGGACGTAGTCAATAACAATACGGTTCATTAAAAATCTCCAAGAATAACACAAAAACTAAATGCTGCGATACAACTGAGTGATACTACAGCGCTGACTTTCAATGGTATGGCCGAATAGGCGCTCGATGTCAAGTCATCATTGAAATTACCAAAATCCACATTGTCCTTGCTTCATATTCCGGGTCTTATAGAGTTATCTAGAGAGCTTGTGATGAAAAATTTACTGGAGAGATAAACATGTGGTTATCAGTGTTGATCGTGCGGAATAAGTTTTCATTGAAGATTTAAATTCGTTTTTTTTTTGGCTACAGCATCTAGGGCTGCTCAGGTACCACTTTCATGTTATCTACAGTCGGATACCATTTCGTTATGGCCTCTCACACATAGCAATATACAACAAGATCATATAGGCGCGTTAAATTTAAACTTTTGAACGATTAACATAATTTCTTTAAAGTGATAACTTCTTTAGCTGCGTTGAGCGATTATTGGTACAAGAAAAACTTATGGGTTCGTGTCGCCGACATGCTAGTTAAGCATTACCGATATTATTACGCTTGCGTCAGACTAGCGACGCGTAGTATAGAGCCTGTGTACCTTTCATATTGCTATTTTGTAAAAAGATATACAACTTTAGTATTTACACTTTTTTCACTTAACCTCAAAATTTATGTGAAAAATTCAAATAACCAAGTTTTTGGTATTTTATTATTATTTATTACAAAAAAAATCCATGAAATTTGGTGAAAATTTACCTTCTTATGTCCCAAACGCACTGTAATTTATTTGTTTCGAAATATTTATTTTTTCACATTATTTTGTCTCAATATCGATAAAGCACCCTAATTTTCGACCGAAAATTCTCGCGTCAAAATATCAGCTTTTAAAAAAAAGTCGGTGGGCTTTTTGCTCGTTGAAATCTCTGTAAAAAAAATACTTTACTATGGTAAATGTCCTCAGAAAATGCAAAGAAATGAAGAAACCCGAATCCGATTTTTTTAAATCATTATATACAATTTTAAGTTATTTATTAAAATCTATACTTCAATTACTCGAAAAACGTAAGATTCCATGTTACAATGATAAACAAAAAAATGACTACTATAATTAACAACAAAATAAGTTAATAGAATTAATATTTAATAAGGCATCTACAATATTTTGAGAAACTTGTAGAAACTTCTTTAAATTATATGCGTAGATGCCTATTTATTGTTATTTTAAGATAACTTACATACCTAAGTGATCTATGGAAAATTTTAGCCCATCAAAAGGTATTTCATAAAGAAGTGGGGAAAGGGCTAGGAGGGTCTAGGCCATACTACATACCTGTTATTTCGTAGCAGGTAGCTAGCGAGGGTAATCCTGATTGTTGGCCTGGCGAGACGTGGCGACGCGGTGGCCATGTGCGAACGACTGTGCGCAATCTCTCTTGCCACACTGAGCTCGCATACCTATAGTGTTTACAGTGTTGTTTACTACGTTACACATGTGTTTCACATCTGCCAGGCGTCCCGTGACGGCTCATTTTATTTATGTAGTGTTTTCTGTTTATCCTAGCAAGAGGTATTTTAATCAGCCTGAAATTATTATCAGTAATATCAAATATTATTATGAAATTAAATATTTTGAATTATAACGAATTGTGTTGCGGCCGCGTATATAGTCAATTAGGAAAAATTGTGTCAGCGAGGGTGGGAGCACTTTGTTTGTTGATCACTCCCGACGCTTGTGTCGCCGGACCAGTTCAATCGCACACATAAAATCAATCGCGTGCTCCTTGTAACGCAATAACCTATTATTACCATCGCAACTCGTCGGCGCCGACCACAGGCATTGAACCTCGCACCAGCCGGTGAGTGATCACAATATTCGCTACTAGTTCTGGCTGACCTCGCATTTGATTCGCACCACAGGTGGTTTCCGATCGAAGGAATCACCACCATAGAGATTTATAAATAAGGAACTCGACTCATCGATGGTGTGAAAAAAAACAATTTCCAAACATTTCAATAGTAACATTAAAACTCATCGATAGCTATAAAAAAAGTTTATAAACAGAGGAAAGGTACCTACCAAGCTGTTCTGCTTCGTCTACGATCTTAGAGAAAAAAAGAAGTAGTTCGGTGAAGCTGTCAAGGCCGCAAGGCTAATAGCATAGCAGTTTGAGAAAAAAAAAGAAAAAAACTTTCTCAATTTTTTTATTGATAACTGTACTTTAATATTGATAAATAACCAGTGTTTAATCCTTTTTATAAATCAGAAGAAAATTTGAAAATTTACTTTATTTTTCCATTTTTTGTGTACATAAATATATTTTATTAGCAGTGCCCGCGAATTCCATTCCGCCTTAAGTATATTAAAATATGCGCATTTTTGCGGTATGGTATCTATCGGTATGGTATGCGATATGATTTCAATTGGTTGTACAATAAGTAACGTTTGGTACGAACGCAACCTTATCAATAATCCGCGATAGTTTTTTCTACCACCAACTCGGCTACCATCGCTTCACACATAATTAATACACCTTAAGTAATATAATTACAATGCTTGCGTCATGTTGCAACACAGCAACGAACATTAGCACAATAGGCTCCTAAGAATTGAAGAGTTTTTCTTATAATATTGGTGGCAAACGAACATACGGGTCACCTGATGGTAAGTGATCACGGCCGCCCATGGACACCTGCGACACGAGAGGACACAGATGCGTTGCCGGCCCTTAAGAAAGGAGTAGGCTCGTTTCTTGAAAGTTTTCTTACTTTGTCACGGATCTCATAATCAGAACCTAACCAAACTCTCATCAAACTACCCTTGAAGTACGTCCTTTTCAATAAAAAATGAATCATCGAAATCGGTTAGCGTGATATTGAGTTATTCGTCTATTTGTCGTGTACATACTTAATGCAAATTTAAAACTTATACGGTTTTGCACTGGATGCCGTTGTCAGAACTGGACCAAATTAAAATGGAACCACACGGGAAGTACCAGCTTTCAAATAAAAAAAGAATAATCAAAATCGGTTCACCCAGTCCAAAGTTATGAGGTAACAAACATAAAACAAAAAAAAAAAAAAAATACAGTCGAATTGATAACCTCCTCCTTTTTTTGAAGTCGGTTAAAAAAGGTATTATCGACCACACTTGAATCCTAAAGATCCTACAGATTTCTAAAATATTTGCATATTCATTCTCACATTTACACACATTACATAAGTAGTATTTGTTTTTAGTGGGATAATGGCATTTTTTTTCTCTTTTCTTTTTTACATACTTTGTATATTATAAGTAGTTGTGTTTGTTGGTAGTATTTATTTTATTTTAAAATTAAATTCCAATGTTTCTTTTTTCACTTAAGAGTTATGTAATTCATTCGATTATTGATATTTTACTATATATACAAAAGTTTGGGTTAGCCATGTAATAGTAAAAAAAATAAGTATTTATATACAGAAATCATTGTTGGCGAAACTAACATTTTATTTTTACTTTTTTACTCCTAAATGTATAGCTGTAGATTTCTTTGAAATAAATAAATAAAAAATAAATAAATAATAGCTAGAAACATCAAGTTTGTGCTTAGACGTTTAGTCTCCCAGTGTAGGAGCAAGGTTTCAACTTTTTAAACTTTGGTGAAGACAGTATTTATGATAACTGAATCTTAGTATAGATAATAATTAGAAACATCGAGTTTGCACTGAAAGGCTTAGTGTAATAGTGTCAGCTACATGTTTCATATGTTAAGAACCAGGTGAAAGCTATTTCGTGATAAAAAAATTTAATATTGAACTTTATTTTAATTCTAGAAACAAAATTTGCGCTCAGAGGTTGAGCCTTGTCGTATCAGATGAGAGTATCATTTGCCATAGACCAAGTGAGTAGCTGTATCACGATAAATGATTTTTTTTGCGATCGGAGGTCTAGTCTCATAGTCAGATCAACGTTTCATTTTATGGATCAGATGAGTAGCTGTATCACGATAACTGAACTTTAGTATTCATAATAGCTACAAGCATCAGGTTTGGGTTCAGATGTTTAGTCTCACAGTATCGGATGAAAGTTTCATTTCTCATGGGCTAGATGTGTATCTTTGTCGTGATAACAAAATTTTTATATAATATAGAGTATCGAGAAATATAGCGTTTACGCTGAAAAGTGTTATAGTGTCTGATTAATGTTTAATTCCTCATGAGATAGGTGAGTAACTATATCGTGATAACTGAATTTTAGTACATATAGATATTCGCTACAAACATTGAGTATGCGCTCAGAGATTTTGATAGGAGAATTTTTAAATTGGCATTTGCTTCTAAATCAAGAATAATTCTGTGAACAACAAAAACACTACAGAAAACCAGAATTGTAAGTTGTAATAGCTGTAGTACAACGGGCAGCATATGATGGTCTTTGTGTAAAATGAACCCTAATTCCACCGACAAACTTTGATACACTTTTCACCAAATAATTCGTTTCATTATAAACAAGATCTGAGCGACCATGTTCTGATAAACAATAAACATACTGGATTCTTTTAAAAGATTACATTTGTTTGTAAATGCTGCAATTTGTAGTACCTGTACCTTTACTTCATACTTTCGACAGACACTTTATTAGATTAAGACCCGTATACTTTTTATATTTTGGGCTGTATCTCTTTTAGGACACTTTAGTTCATCAATAACTATGAAATACAAGTATTATGGCCTCTTAAGTACAGTAGGGTCATTCGAGCAATTTATAGAACCTTTGCTTCATACTTTCGGCAGATACTTTGTTAGATTAAGAACCGTATACTTTTTATATTTTGGGCTGTATCTCTTTTAGGACACTTTAGTTCATCAATAACTATGAAATACAGATATTATGGCCTCTTAAGTACAGTAGGGTCCTTCGAGCAATTTATAGAACCTTTGCTTCATACTTTCGGCAGACACTTTGTTACATTAAGACCCGTATACTTTTTATATTTTGGACTGCATCTCTTTTAGGACACTTTAGTTCATCAATAACTATGAAATACAGGTATTATGGCTTCTTAAGTACAGTAGGGTCCTTCGAGCAATTTATAGAACCTTTACTTCATACTTTTGTCAGACACTTTGTTAGATAAAGCCCGTATACTTTTTATATTTTGGACTGCATCTCTTTTAGGACACTTTAGTTCATTAATAACTGTGAAATACAAGTATTATGGCCTCTTAAGTACAGTAGGGTCAATTTATAGAACCTTTACTTCATACTTTTGTCAGACACTTTGTTAGATAAAGCCCGTATACTTTTTATATTTTGGGCTGTATCTCTTTTAGGACACTTTAGTTCATCAATAACTATGAAATACAGGTATTATGGCCTCTTAAGTACAGTAGGGTTATTCGAGCAATTTATAGAACATTTACTTCATACTTTCGTCAGACACTTTGTTAGATGAAGACCCGTATACTTCTTACATCAACACTCTATAATGTACAGCAAGGCAGCCAATACTCGAGCAACTGTATTTAAGTAATGGGTAAGATTTGGAACAACTTGGGACTATCGCGGTTTACCTATATATAGGTATACTACAGTAATTACTTGAACATCAGAACTATTATTTGTTTACTTTAAAAATATTTAGTAATTATTTTTGTATAAGATTGTTGTGTTTGGAGACAACGCTAGATTATTAAACCATCACGCCACACATAAACAGCCACGTTGCGATATAATTCAACGTTTACTTATAACCATTGCGACATATCGACCACCTGTAGCACAAAGCGACAGTACGAGGAATTGGGGACTCGTCTCCACTGTGGGATCGTACCCTCCTCCTATATTTAATCCTGATTTAAAGACGGTATTCGTTCAGACTTCGTGCAGTAGTGACATCTTTTAGGTTAGTTTAGGTTTAGTTTTATAGTACTATCGTGTCACACTTCAAACTGTAGATTACTTTTAGTTTTAGAGTGAATATAAGTACAATTGTAATTTTTAATATTAAAATATTTTACATTAAAAGTGCATTTTTTTTGGACGCACTATACATAATTAGATTGTGAATAAAGTTACAGTAATAAAAAACCACATAGATACTTGTATAACTTTGTTTTACATAATTTAATCACAATGATCATATAATATACACACATCAAAAAAGTCTAAGCAACATGCGTGATATTACAAATTTTACCATTTATATTAATTAATTTCTAAGTATTTACTCAAACAAAGTGCGTAGGTAAGTAAACTTTTTTGTTATTGATGTCATACTGGCTGATTGTAAAAAAAAAATTTGATTATGTTTTGTTTTTTCATAAAATTCAAATGACTGCGAATTTGTTTGAATTTAAGTGCGTTTTAATTGCTACGTTTAGTCTTGATTTTATAATTTTACCAACCATTTAAATAAAGTTAGCGACAAAATTGAATTGTTAGATATTCTTTACGTCATGAAGCGACGTCATTTGATGGCAGATGAAATGCAAAGAGCTGTAGGGATGTTGCAAGCGGGAAGTAATCAATCTCAGGTATCTCGACATTTTGACATTCATAGAAGTGTTATTTGTCGTCTTTGGCAGCGCTACAATAATACAGGAGAACCCGCTGAACAGCATCCAGGCCGTAAAAGGAGTACAACCACTCGGCAAGACCGGTACATACAACTGACTGCAAGACGCCAGCCGATGTTAACCGCTCGAGAGATAAGTTTGAGGCTACAAATTTCAAGTGGTGTTTATGTAAGTCCTCAAACTGTGCGAAATCGACTGCATGAGTACGGCCTACGAGCTCGACGCCCAATCAGATGCCCACCGATACGTCACGGGAATCGCGCTCGTCGATATGAATGGTGTAGAGAACGCATAACATGGACCCAGGAACAATGGGATAAAATTATGTTTTCCGATGAGTCGCGATTCGGGTTTAAGCCTGATACAAGAAGGGTGCGAGTGTATCGTCGGCCCGGAAATACTGAAAGGCTCAGGTGTGTTCAGGAAGTGCATCCATACAGCGGCTCAACAGTTATGTTATGGGCGGGTATTATGAAGAACAGGCGAACTGAGCTCGTTTTTGTAAATGGAAACATGAATGCTGAAAATTACATTGAGGATATTCTCAGACCTTATGTCTACCCATTTGCACAAACCTTTGGCTCCGATTTTAGGTTAATGCATGACAATGCGCGTTCACATACAGCTCGGCGAACCAGTGAATACTTTGCAACGGAGAACATCCGGGTATTGCCCTGGCCTGCACAATCGCCAGATCTCAACCCCATCGAGCACGCATGGGACATGCTCCAGAGACGTGTTTTGAAGGACTTGGACGGAGCGACAACAACCCAACAGCTGAAGGATTTGCTACAATTCCATTGGGAGCGAATACCGCAAGATGACATAAAAAGTCTCATTAATTCAATGAATAATCGTTGCCGACAAGTTCTGAATAGCAGAGGAGCCCATACTTTGTATTAAATTGTTCTATTCTTTCACAATAAATACATTTTCTTTAGAAATTTCATTTTGTAAGAAAAAAGTTTAGTTTCTTATGTATCTTAGTTTCTACAGTATATTCTAATATTGTTCATTTCTGTTATTAAAAGAACTTATAAAGACAACAGCTGTTATTTTTACATCATAGAACCCTAAAGATATTATTTTAAAAATAAAATACAACGTTATAATATGAAGAACCATCCTAAAATTTAAATTAGTACATGTTGCTTAGACTTTTTTGATGAGTGTATTATTTTAATATACAATATATATTATTATAATTACGATGAACGATATATTAACTTATAACCTGATGAGATGTAATTTCATAAAAATTAAATAAGACAATGTCCTATAAATTAACGAAAAACTCTATATTACTAAGTTTGGATGAGTAAGAATTGTCGCTAAATTTAAGAACAGTGAGAAAACTAAAATCTATAAAATATGTAATTAAACCTAATCAAAGCTTAATCCACGTTCGCATCACTAATTATGTTTTCCTAGCTGCCCGCTCTGGGTGTCTATGAAGCGGTGTACCTACTAACGAGCTCCCCGATCTGGTAACTGATGACGTGTTCACATGCTGCCATTTTGTAGTTGGCGCACAGAGAGAATAAGCTCGAGGTGAAACTATACCGATACGGGGGAGAGAGACCTACAGAGCTCAGCTACGGAAGGTGGTATAAATGAAATAGAATGAGAGGTTTGACTCACCTGTTGCCGGCTTATGGACCATAGAGGCGATCCGCCCAGTCCTAATGTAAGCTGGAGCGACCTCAAAGAGCGCTTAGTTTCAGGCTGGTGTAGATACTTACTACCACTGTTTTGGTAAGTATATACACCAAATAGCCAGATGGGGACCGACACCACTGTGTTATAATTTTGTCAGGTGTGACTGTCCACTACATAGTATAAGAGCGTTCCGCGTAGAAAGTGCAGAGCTCTCAATTTACTGGTGCATTTGGAGTGGACCTCTCTCTGCCGGCCATAATTCTATCTATAGTCGGCAGTGAGAGACCATGGAATACGGGTCTCTCGTTTTCAGAAGGCATCTTTCGATAAAAAGAGGTGACCAAAAAGATGAGAGAGAGAAAGTTCGACCTTCCCCCGATGAGGCATGGGAGAGGTCGTGGATGGAGAAGTGGAAGCCAGTTCCACCACATGGCGTCATAGGTACAGACTCATGGAAATGGATACAGTAGCATTCGTTGCCAAGTAAATAAGTCCCGTGGTGGAAAAGTACAAGTAAAGCCACTACTTTTAGGAAAGCCTATAAGAGATATAGGCTCATCACGAAGTGAGGGTCCGTGTCGGAACACCTACGGGCGACTCGTACGTGTCCAGGGTTGAAGAACATGCTTGCGCGAACTCGTGACTCTGACCCACATACACGCAGAGCGGCAGTGGGGCTTTTACCCGTTAAGAGTCAGAGTAACCGAAGCAATATTTTCTCTCTATAAAAAAAAATACATTTACTAACAAAGGAAATGAGACTGAACCGTCGTTGGACAGCACAACCATATAATGAAATAAATTGAACAATTGGACGTCACGTCGATTTGTCAATACTTTAAGGATATCATTAGTGCCTTCTATGTCACTCACTCGCTCACATTTATTTTTTTTATATCATAGGTGGCAAACGAACAGGTGGGTCACCTGATGTTAACCAGTAATCGCTTCAGCGTGACTCTATCACCTACCATATAGATATATTGTAATCCAAGTTGTTCACTGTTAATTAGTAATATAGGAAATGATAATAAAGTGGGGCATTTGCTGAATCTGAAAGGGCTGAATCAATTTTGAGAAGCCTCTATTCGCAGGGTATAACTTTTCTAAATTATCACATAGGTGGATCCTGTCGACCTGATCGATACTATATCCTAATATATATCATTATTTCTTGCTACATGGCTACCCAGTAGTCATAAAATTTATAACAACTAACACAGAATCAAAAGAGGATCTTGAAAGTCAAATAGTAATAAAAAACGCGGCTTACAATTAATCCACATAAAAGACATAGTTTCCGTGATCCAATAAATAGATTTTTACGAAAACTAAGTCGCAGGCATCACCTAGTTTATACGTAATGTTAGTATCAAACTTAAAAGCCGTATGTTCTATTAGTAAGTGCAACGTCTCCCAATAATTATTGAAGTTAAATAATTTAATAATTATTAAAACGTATATAGAAAAGATGTACAATTCTCATCATATGTATGTATGTATTTTATGCTATAAATCAGTAATAAATTAGCAACAAAAAATCAGTACATTCAAATAACTTTCTCCACTAGTCTACGTAAATACCATAAATTTACGTTAACGATTATGATATAAACATAACACTTTTAAATTTCATAACATTTTTAATATAACTTCATTATTCTCACATCTAATAATACATTTTTAAACAACAAATCACAGGAAAACTGATTTTTTTTCACCAATAGACTTTATATTTTATACATTTTCATTCGATATAAATTAAGTACTTCGAGTACATACATAATTATATTTATTTTATTCTAAAAAGAGATCATAATCATATGAAATAGGCACATTGGAATACTAAGGTAAATTAGTAACAAATACAAAAATTAGACATAAAAAAAACGCATGTTCAATAACGGATTTTCGATTGCCAAACATTTCTACACGTCACGTAATCATAAACAAATATACAAGATTGGCGTTATGAGTAAGCGGTCCGTTACACGTCCGCGTGCGAGGATGGCCGGGCGTAGACTGTTCGTAATTATACAAGCGGGACGAGCCCACCCTATTGCTGTCTCACTCACTCCCACTTCGCCCGCACTTGCACTTCCGGGGAGCGGTGAAGATTGTTTCAATCTGTCGCCGTGGACGATATGACTTCCCCGCACCCGAGAGCGCTTGGCGATTGCAGAGTTGGCAGAGGAGCCGTCGAGGCTCGCAGCTTCGCTGAACTGAGTTCGTTGCTCTGCACCCACAGTTCTAGCTAACATTTGAAAAATAAAACATATTTATACAATAAAGCATATGTCATAAATATACGGCAGCATTTTATTACAGGGTCACTCTAACCTCAGATGTTTATACTTTTTAAATACTAGTATTAAGCCTATACCATCTTTTAATGATGAAGGGGTACAGGTGTAGTGGATATAGATGGTCTATTATTATAAGCAAGTGATCATTGTGTGAAGCCCCGATCAACGGAGACCAATCATAAATTCGGTCACTTGAAAAGATACCAGTGTTTTTTTTAATACTTTATGGATTTTAGTCATTGATCACAATATCACCTGATGTTAATAATGTGGTCCAAGATGGTAAATACGCTAAGCATAAAGTTGAACCGGCTCTCAAATACAGCTGCGATCAGGATGATTCTACATGATCACTACAAGCTCGGACCCATTCGCAAGGATTCGAACTTACGTCTATCGACAGAGTATCCGAACATGCTAACTACTGAGCTGTCATTGCTTCAAATAAATTTTTCTATTTCCAAATCAATATGGATTTGTTGCGGAAAAGATTTCAATGGCATATACTATTAAAGAAAGAGAGAGAGAAAAAGAACATGCTTTCAAATATTAACATAATCCCTGAGCGAGCTTTTTCTGTCGCGGATTCAAAAGCGCATAAACCAAGAGGAGAACTCAATCAGAAAATAAACCTTATTTTAATCTTTTAATTACATGGGTTAGAAGCGACTGTATTTGGAACCCTAACGGATGTATATAGCAAAAAGAGAAACGCAAGCGTATATGTCCCAAAAAGGAGCCAGTTTAATGAGATAGTCGCGATTACTAGATATTTTGGCACTCCTTTGATCTCCCAGTCCCTTCCTATTTCAATTACCTCTGCTCTTGCACGTTATCAACAAATACTGTTATCAACAATCATTCAGAACAAAATTTAACTGTGAATCTGGTGTCCTTTGTAAGTGTTCGAAACTTCGCCATCATCAGAACTGGCGTTTAACTGTGATTGTGTAACCAGGTGTGTAGTTGCAGAATTTCAACTCGAAGGTAGTTGACCAGATGAACAGTAGAAAATACTCCATATTACATTATACCTCGGGTGGCATCTTTCCGGGAGGCGATCGACAAGCACCAGCGCAATGTAACTGTAGAAGCAAGTCCGCTATAGCCGCAGCCGATGTGTCTATAACCCGTTGTCTACAGACGGCGACCGCGTGCACGAATCCTCCGGGGCCTACGAACTCGTGCTCCATAAACACGGTCTTATCGTCCCAATAAATTGCCTGAAACATCAATACACAGGCTATATTTAACAGGGTTATCCTCTCCGTTTTAAGATTTATCTTACTCTATACCTTTTGAGACCCTTTTCAGGTAATGTTCCATTTGTTTCTACTGCAAAGCATCAGTGTTCAAAAGTCGTGATTGATAACATACAAGTATTATACACTGGTATTTATTGTTCTAACTCTTTGCTCATAAGTAGCAAGCTACTGTAACTGGCCGCAGGAATGTTACCATTGAGATTGGTTATAGATAACTTTAAGCCGCAGTGACTCCTGTTATGTGAACTTCATGCTAGTTTACTACCTCATAACCCAAAGAATAAATATATCGGTCGGCTGTATTATATAAAGATCTAAGCTTGTTTACAGTCTAACTACAGTTAACCACCTCAGTTAGAACTATAGTCATGTTTAAGGTTAGTTCTTAGTTATGGACAGCATACGTATTTCTTATTCATAAGAAAACAATAAAAAGATAAAACTAGCAAGCATGTAACTATTCCTAATATGGACTAGGTAGTCCTACATATAAATAGCCGAAGATAAACAGTTCAGTGTCTTTTTCTCCTTTAACAGTCAACATTTTTTTTTGTTATTAGTGGCTGTTGATGAGCGTGTGTTACAAATTTAGGAAACAGTTCACCTTTTTTCAATGGTGTATGACCATTGATGAATCGAAAGCAAATAATTGTCTCTAATTATTATAGGTCCTTCATGGTCCTTATATATACTAATTGTAGTCCAGTGAAGCTGTTAAGTCGTTGCTAGGCCAATAGCATAGTGAGTTCGAAAAAAAAAAGAATATCTACGAATTTATACTATTTGTACAGTCTTTAAAAGAAACTTCAACGATATAGATTGGTGGTCGAGTGGCTTGCCCGGTGGAATATCAATCCGATCGATATTCGCAGGTTCCAACCCTGGCATAGGTACCAACAAATTTATCGAAATTCATGTAGATTTGCTAATTTAAATTGGTAGCACGTAATACTATCGGCTGACAATGAAAGAAAACATCGCGAGGAAACTTGAACCTGAGAAATGTTCTTGTATTACCACCGTATGTGGGAAAATATAGAGCAGTGAATTTTTCAGAGTTTCGGCCTCTTACAGGCCGATGATGAATATTGAATCTTGTAAGTTTAATAAATTTTTGTAGCAATTCAATCATTGGACGTTCATTAATGAATATTAAGAGTTATAAAACAATTATTGCTAATGGATGATTTGACTTACAAAAAGAGGTTAGTTTAACTTAAGATAATTAGAGATAGATAGTTGAACAGAAGCTTACCCTGGAGGTAATGTCGAACTTTGTAAAGGGTTTAAGATACCGTCTGTATCTGATTGTGGCCGCTCCCTGTACTACGGCTCCGCCGGCTGCCTTGATGTTTGCGTATAAGCCAGTCCTCTCGTAGAAGTCTGCCCGCGCGAAGTCAAGTTCGCGGAGGTAACGAGCATTGTTCATGTGATACAAGAGCGTGTCGACATCATTGAGGAGGCACCACGCTGTAATTATTTTCTTGATGTGAAACATCTTATAGGTTGGCTGTGAAATTCTGATCGGCAAGCTTATTGTGTGACGGAAATTGGTGGGGGTAAACACTATGTCGGGTAGAGTGTTGAAAACACCGTTTCTCATCCGATCACCGAAGTTAAGTAACGTCGGGCGCAGTTAGTACTTGGATGGGTGAGTGGTGACCGCCCGGGAAAACAGTGCGTTGTTGGCTTTTTTTTAATTAACATTTCTTTAGGTCTGACTAAATGGTAAATGAATACTTCGAAATATATAAGAGTGAGATAAGCTACAGCCCGTTTACATTGTTTGTGCTTTGATGTATGTTAAGTAATAAATTCACCACATTTATAAAATAATTTACTACCGAATTCATAGACCTTATTTAGAAAGATATTATCGTATAATAGAGATATATACTACTAGCTTCTGCCCGCGACTTAATCCGCGTGGAATAGTTACTTTGGGCTAACACTAACACGCAGCGGAACCTCTCAGAAGGAAAGAAACCCTGATTATGAAACATTTTTCATTTTTGCTCCGCTCTTATTGGTCTTAGCGTGACAATATACAGCCTTCCTCGATAAATGAGCTATCTAACACTGAAAGGACTGTTCACATCTGACCGGCAATTCCTGAGATTAACGCGTTCAACAAAACAAATAAACCCTCCAGGTTTATAATATTAGTATAAATTACTACTCTTCTCTCCTACTTACCTCGAGCTGTCATTCAAATTACAATAACTTTTGATAGAATGTACCGATTTAAATAAAACAAAAACTAAGTTACTCTCGAGGCTTTGTGATTTTCTTGTTGAGGTTTTATTATGGACCCAGTGCGTTAGCAGTGATGCGTATTCATACAAACAGACAGACAGACAGACATTTCTAAAAATGATTCAAATGTATTCTATTATTTATTCCTAGACACCTGCAACAACTCTTTTCATGAAAATCGAAAAAGCACAGACATGTTAGATTTACATTCTTATTATATGTAGAGATGATGCTAGTGTGAAAATAGTAATACTCACGTGCAAGATACATGTTTCGATAGTCGAATTTATTTCACAGCGACTGCTTGTTGACCAATTAAGATTTTAATACTCATCTGATACGCCTTACAACTCTAATTTAAATTTGAATTAGTTATCACATTTGAGTTAACACGTTACTACGAGAAATAAAAATGACTTGTCCCTAATATGTTCTACAATACAGTTCGAAATACAATAAATACAGCTGAGGCTTTATACTTTTTATTTCCTAAATCAAGATTTGTGAACAGGTAAATATTGATTTCAGAACGTATGTAAGCGTATCACTTGAGAACGACTACATGTATTTACCTCATTCTTTTTTGGATGTATTCATAGTTGAGGCATGATAAATCAAACGTGGTAATCTCCATAAACAGTCAAAATACAACTATGAATGCAAGATTTTTCATCTGTCACCAACAATCGCATATGTTGAACTTAATTATATTGAAAACGGCTGTCACATAGAAATAATCTGCTAAAATAAGGATTTCAAACCGGACATGGTTTTTTTTCTTGTACTGACTACGCTATTGGCCTAGCAACGCTTTAACAACTTCACCGGACTACTAAGGCGAGCGCTTAAGACACTCAGCTGATTTAATTTTAACGAGCTCAAGGGTGCACGGCACACCTCGGCTTCGGCTTGCCCTTTCGGAGTGCCTCCGTATCTGCGGCGGCTGTTGGAGGCGTATTTGGTCGATAGGGAGGTCGGTCTACATAGATGGCGACGGTCGTATGGTCCGGCGAGTTACGTGGCGGGAGGTTCCACAGGGGTCGGCCTTGGACCCATTCCTTTGGAACATGGGCTACGACTGTGTGCTCCGCCGCGTGCTCCTGTTCGGAGCGCACATAATTTGTTACGCGGATGACACCCTAGTAGTAGCCCAGTGGGGAAGTTGGCAGGAGGTGGAGCGGGTGTTCAGGGTGGCCCTCGAGAAGACCGAGTCCTACTATTTCACGGGGCTAGGCGAGGGCCACCACCTGGGGCCCACATGATGGAGGGCGCCCGAATCAGGGTGGGGACACAGATGAAGTATTTGGGCGTTACCCTGGACTGGCGCTGGCGGTTTGAGCCCCATTTGGAGGGGCTCACACCGCGAATTGTGGGGGTGGCGGCTGCACTCGGCCGGCTGCTCGCCAACATAGGGGGGGGGGCGAGTGCTGAGTGCCGCCGGCACTCTTATCAGGATTAACTTCTATGCGCCATCGACGAAACCATTCACCGAGTGTGCAAACGGACTTTTCGATGCGCTTCCTAAGAAAGTCCGACCGCCAGCCGGAAGCGTAGATAACTGTATCGTCAGCATAACAACCTACCACGACCCCTTTAGGCCGAGGTAGGTCACTGATGAACAGATTGAAGAGCGAGGGCGCGAGAATGGAGCCCTGGGGTTCACCTGTGCTTATCGGATGAGGCGGGGACATTTAGCGATATCGAAAAAGACTGCTATTGTGCGTTTCGGTTTAGGTTTCTTCGGATTCAGATCGGCACTCGCATCTGCGCTGAATTTAGAAAAGATGTACTCCGTGACGTGGTGTACTTGATTCGTACAAGACTGTTCGGCGCGAAATCCGAACTGCTCATGTGGTATTAAATTTAATTCTGTAATCGAGATCTGGAGACGGTTCAGAAGGAGCCGCTCGTGTAGTTTACCTAACGTATCTAGTAAACTAATAGGATGATAGCTGACGGGAAGCGTAGCTTTTTTGCCTGGGTTATGTATACCTACGACTACGGCCTTTTTCCAGACGGCTGGAAAGTGACCCTGGGACGTGACCGCATTAAAGATGCAGACCAGTAGAGCTATGATGTGATCAGGAAAAAGACTCAGCACTTCATTCCTGATCCCATCGGGACCGGGGGACTTCCTAAGCTTAAGATGCTTGGTGGCGGTCGAAACTTCATTAAAAGTTACCGGGGTTAGGGTATCCGCGGGAGGGAACGTAAGTGCATGCTCTACCGACGTTTCGATCAATCCGATATGACTAGGGTCAGTGTTATCAGTGTTCGGTGAACACTGCTTTTCTAAGCTCTCGGCGAGACACTCTGCCTTATCTATACTATCGAACGCGGGAGGCAACCCGGGGCCTCTGTCGAGGAGTGGCATATCGGAGTACTGAGATCTGACTTTAACGTTCGTGCGAGCTTCCAGCACACCAAGTGAGACGGCTGGATGTCCTCCAAATGTCTATCCCACCTGTCGCCCCGGATCTCGGAAATACGGGATTTAACTACCTTACGTAGCGGGCGTAAACGATTACGATTTTCTACAGACGAGTAAGTGTCGTAGGCTCCAGTCGTAGCTTTCTTTTCCGTGATCAACGCTTTCACGTCGTCAGGGAGTATAAAACGGCGATCATTCGCCGCTTGTACCTCTTTCGAGGTCTCCCTGACGGCGGTCTGGAGATAGTCGACTAGGGAATCCATAGCCAGATTCGCGTCGGCTTTAGACACCAACACGGTCGGGATCCCGTCTAAACTCATCGACGAAGGACTTTCTCTAAAATAATTAACGAGTTTCGCGTAATCAGCTACCCTTACTGAAGGAGGGGTGAAATCTGAGTTCGAACCTAACTGTAATATGACCGGGCGATGATCCGAGTCAAGTTTGTGTATCACTTATGTAAGTCGTACTCGAAGCGTGACATTCTTTAATAAAGCTACATGTAACACAGTCGGCCGACAGTTGTCCTGATAATGAGTGGGTTCCGGAGGGACTATGATGTCAAATGCGAGAACCCTACTTAGTCGGTCAAGAGGCCACTGAATGCGTAGAGCAGAAGATAGTATTATATTTGTTAATAGCTGTGCGCGCGACTTCATCCGCGTGGAAGCTTATGTAAAAAACAGTGATTAATAAAGTTATCTGAATATATTAAGTCCATTTACTTATCTACTTTTCTCTCGTACTTACGCCGCGTCGTCATTAAAATTACAATAACTTTTGATATAGTGGGTCGATTTTAATGAAACAAAGACTAAGTTATTCTCGAAGATATGCTTTATGATTTTCTTGGTCGTTTTATTGTGAACCCAGTACTTTAGCAGTGATGCGTGTTCATACAAACAGATAGAGAAACAGACAGACATTTCTAAAAATATATCCGTAATATATTTTATTACTTATTTCTAGCCACCTGCAACATTTTTTTCACGAAAATCGAAAAAGTACAGACACGTCAGAGTTACATTCTTATTATAGACATATATGTATAGATATAGAAGATAGATTCTGCCAGCGTCAAGTCAGTGACGGATATCTAAAAAAAATTGACAGATTTACGGGCAGTTACCGTTGTATTTCATTACATTATCGTATCCTAAAAGGTCACTTGTTCTCATTTTCTTGGTTAGTATATCAGTATATCAGCGGACAGTTTATGCTAAATAATAACAGCATATCACTCACCATTAACTTTAGTTGTGTCCAAAATGCACGCCTTCTTCTTGAAGTATCTAGCCTTGGCAACAGTATACATCATCCTGGCGAAGTATGCCACGTCGAAGGAACCATATAACAGTAAAGCGCCAGCGACCATTGCCGCGCCCCATCCCGGAATGCACACCACCCACATCTCACAATTAAAACAAAAATAAATATAAATTTATTTATTAATAAATTAATCACAAATAAATAGCTCTACACGCTACCGGTCTGGTAGACAGTTTATGTCGTCAATGGCCAAATAACTACGAATTCGCTAACACACTCAATAAAACACAGTTGTTATAACACAAAAAAATAAACATACAAAAAAAATGTTATTTTGAAACTATGAACGGATTGCTTGTTATTATGCTCTGCTGCTCTTGTATAAAATTTCATCCAAGTCTGCCTGTGTCTGGTTGGCACTCTTTATATGCAGTTTTCATGGGAAGTGATAACTATTTTCAAGGTAGTTGTTCAAGTATGAATCAACAAATACGTGTTTTATATCAGTGAAGATACAAAAATGAAAAATATTCGTGTGTATTTTTGTGTGATTTTAAATCATATATGGCGGTAAATGATAATTATTAAATTATTCGTGATAAAAGCGGTTGTTTATATCATAATCCTATGTAGGTGGATTTATAAATTTGAAATTAACTGTCGTTATGATATATACAAATGAATGTTTCTGTGGTGGCATACTAATTCGTATACTATTTATCCATTTACGAGACTTTTTTTTATATCCTAGGAGGCAAACGAACTGGTGGGTGGGTTAAGTGATCACCAACGTCCATAGACACTTGCAACACCAGAGGAGTCGCAAGTGCGTTGCCAGCCTGTGTTTGGGGGGAGGGGACGAGAAGTGGGCCTCCGGCGCTCTGACCGTACTCTGAGTGACCGAACGAAACACAGCAATGCAAGCACTGTTACTTCACGTCGGTTTGCAGTGAGAGGGTGGTACTACCCCGAGTGAGCCGACCCATTCATGCGGAAACCAGTAATAGCTTCAGCTTGGCTCTACCACCTACAATAACACAGACTATCATTAGTTGTTATTCGAACAGCTTTTACAATAGATGTCGCACGCGTCGTTTCTATTTTGAAAACAACGAGTACAAATTAAGTAAACAAATTAGTTTATAATATTAAATGTGTGACTACATAGGTTTGTCCGTAACAATTTTTGGAAGACTAGCTTTTGCTTGCGACAGCATCTGTATTAAATCTAGGTCCAAAGGGTAGGTAGGCTTGGTGCCCGTAATTATTTCACGACACTTTTAATTTTATGGGTTACAATGTAGACCCAGCTTTTACTATATATGACTGCAGTTCATCATCATAGTTACCCTTATCCCACCTAAGTAGGGTCGGCACAACATGTTTTCTTTTTCCACTCCCTCCTGTCAAATGTTATCTCAGTATTCATACCTTTCACGCACATATAATTTCATATGTCCGGCAAATATATATATTTTAAATCACAGATATTATTATACCTTAACTTTATATATTGAACTTTAACAATCAACAGAAATGTAGAAAGCTCGTATTGTGCTAAGACGCAAACTTGAGTCCAATACTACGATCATATGGATTTGTTTGAACAAATATAAAACCTAAGAGGCTAAAGATATGCCATTTGCAATTTTAATATCATCTCTATCGATTTTATTTCGTAAAAACTATTCACAGCTAATTTATACAGTAAACTAAATTATACATTTTAATCAGTTCACCTTGTTTAAATTGACTCTATAAGAATTAAAAAAAATAATAGTATTAGGTACTTACATTTGATAGCTGGTGGAAACGGTGACCGAGTTATTCAAACGCAAATATACTTCTGATGCAAACACAAACTATTAATACCGATATTATAATATTATATTATACCGATATTAGATAATGATATCAAAATTAATACATGTGAATGTGTAGATATAACCTTAGATCTGATACCAGATGTAAGTTTCACATCTAAAAATTCAAAATGACATCGTGCGCGCGCATTGTTTTACTCAATCGATATTTAGAGTATAGACTATTTTTTTTGTCTCTAGTACAGAGCTAGAAATCCACAGATAGTAAATCGATTATGTATAATGTCATAGACGAGTTTTTGGCGGGATCTGAGTGTGCCATTTAGTTGTTTTTATATTTTATTCATAACCTTGTGTTATTTGACTCTGTATTTTGTAATGTTGATAGCATTACATATAATATGGCTCGCTTATTGTACACAATTGAAGTGGGTGAAAAATAATACCACGGAACATTAATTCTGAGATGCCACAAGAACTCCCAGGAAATTCCATTTTGTTAGAACATTGAAATTGCCACAGGACACTTGTAACATTATTTATCTACTAGACAATTATAGTAATAATGTAGAAGATTGGTTGTCAAAAATATATACCAGACTAGCCCCCCTCGGCAGCGGCTTAAGCCTAGGTCCGTTCCTTCGGCGTGGAGCACTTGAGTACGCTGCCTGCGCGATACAGTGACAAAAAATCTTACATCACTGCAACAACATTACACATATCACCTCTACTAGAGATGTGTAACACTGCGCTGCGCCGCGCAATTGCGCTAACTCAATTCACTGCGCTGGATGTGTTAACTCACTTCTTCAAAATGAGTTGGCGCACAGCGCAGGACCGGGATATTCGAATATTATTTTTATAAATAGCAACTCTGTGAAATGTAAATGGAATTATACCTAAATAATCTTTACTTTCTATATTTCACCTTACTTGTTTTTCTTCTTCTTTAATTTATGGCGCGGTGTGTAAGCAATACACAATTCCGCCAATGTTATGTAGATACAGAGTGTGCACTGTCTGTGGCAGATAGTGTCATAAACGAAGGAGACCGATTAAAAAATGAAATTCGAAAACGAAGATAGTTAATTTGTGTTCAGACCGAGTTATTGTGTTTCCTACAAATATACATACAAGTAAACTTAGATACATATTGATTAAGAAATAGACAATCTGATTAAAGTTTGATTTTGTTAATTTTAATAAATAATGACAAGATATGTAAAATTAAAGGGTTATTATTCACTAAAGCTAAGGCACACGCAAGGATAGTAGGACGGGGAATATAAGGAGGGATATCGAGAAGAGAGAATCTGTTTCTCGAACAATTAAAGAATAAATGATATGGGGAACCGTCGTCTAGGCCGCATTTGCAGAGAGAATGGTCCTTAAACCATAATTTAGACAGATGCACTGGTGTACAAGTATGACCTAGACGAAGACGACAGATGATGGAAGTAACGGCCTTTCTTAGATATGGGAATTTAAAAAATCATGGTTTTTGGTGAACTTCATTTTGGAAAGAACCGTAAGATTTTCCCTTATATTTTCTGGAAAAATTCCAATCCTTTTGCTATGCTTCTAATAATCTAGTTTTAGCTAAAGAACGTAGATCTTCTCTATATAGTCTATAATAGTTCAAGGAACCAGATTGGACAGCATTGTTTGCGTAAGAATCCACTGATTCATTCCCAGAGATACCGCAATGGCCTGGAATCCAAGCAGTGTTCTGCCATAAGATTTTATTTTGACAGATGGCCAAGTTGACAGCTGTGTATAAAACAAATGACGGAATACGTTTACGTTCGAAAAACAAAACGAATGAACTATAATCGATTCTGTGGGGACTAGTTGAAAGAAAAACATGGTTGATTTATTTTAATTTGTTAATGTGTTTTAGTGTACAAAAGTATTGTTATTTTGTGTTCTAAAGTGCATTGAAGTAACAAAGACAAAAATTCATTGAAATACATCATTTTTGGACATAGCGACTTACCATAAACATACATAACACATATAATGCCTGAATTAGCACAGTCAAGTGTACTCATGCCCGATATTATTCATTCTTTCTCTCGCTCGATAAGTGAACAATGAGCCAACGCAGTTTGCGCGCTATTTGTCCTAAGTACCTTTGAGCGCGGCTTACATATGGCGCGCATTACGTTGCTCACTCGGCATGTTTTCATTTTGTTGTTGTTTCGCCATGGCGCAATTTTGAGTTAGCGCAATGAGCCGGCGCAGTTAACTGCGCCCGAGTTACTAAGTTAGCGCTAGGATTTTCACTGAGTTACCCATCTCTAACCTCTACACACGTGCACGCACTCATGCTTACTCATGAAAGTCGAAGGGTTTTATTTTTTTCCCTTATCGAACTGAAATAGTTTATAGAAAAATATCCGACACAAAATACATATTATTGAGGTATGTATGCTTGGTACACATATACCTATGTTTCAATAACTCATATAAGTATGAATATGTAGGTTAGCTCAGATAGGTCGCGAATTGCATGAGTCAGGCAACACCAAGCCGTGGTGTGTCGTGTACCCTTGAGCCAGTTGTCAAATAAATCGGCTGAGTGCCTTAAGCGCTCGTCTCAGTAGTCCGCTGAAGCTGTTAAGACCTTGCTAGGTCAATAGTGTAACCAATTCCAGACAAAAAATGCCAAATATATAATTACAAGAAAACGTGGATTTACCTTCCCGAATCTTTTTATAATGTATATAAGTACACGTATATAAAATTATAGCAACTTTCGCTTTCAGTTTTGATTTCTTGTAGAGTAATTTGCAGGCTGTTTTTTTTTTTTTATTTTATCCAGACTAAATATCATGACACTTTTCCATAGGGTAAGTAGTAATGATAAAGTTTTAAGAGGTAATACACAGATGATAAAAATGTTTTAGGGGTTATGTAGTAAGTCAGTCAGAAATTAAGTCAGAAAATAAAGTTCTCGTTCATGCTAAACACTGTTTAACCCATTTATGAGAACGAAGTCGCGGGCGCCGACTAGTTTCACATAAAGAAATGTTTTGAGTGGATCGGAACATAATGTCCTTTTTACATATGTAAATATATGACCAAAAATGTAACATCGCGTACTTTGAAATAGTACCAAAGACATTATACAAGACTTAGTGACTTTTGTTTGTTTGTGTTTTGTTTGTAACAGATGTTAGACATTTTGACGTGATAACGTCTTATAAATCGATTCCGTCCGGCTGCACGCATTGCACGCGCATGACTCATTGTCACGTTCCGCCTGAGCGCTCGGTGCAAGCGAGAGCGCGAAACAAACGATAGAGAGGCGCGATCGGCCTAAGCATTCGACTTGTGACGCATTTATCTCTCTTCCACTCCATCTCCTGATGCGTCCGAGTCGTTATAACGTAAAATTATCGTCCGTAAACCGACGTTACAGACAACCAATTTCTTTTAGCAAAAACTGCAGCCGCGTTGAGCTATTAAAAAAATATTTGGTAGGGGAAAAATTTATGAGTTCACGTCATCGATAACCTCGACTTGCTAGTGAAGCGTCACCGATGATTTCGACGCGCTCGTGATGGTTTGCGCTTGTGCCAGACATTATATACCAGGTGAATGTTTAAAGATTGACACCCATCTATCGTGTGGTAGTTCATAGTCACATTTAATATATAAAATAATAATATGAAAACAAATACTAATAAACAACAAAGAGAACCTTAGTTAAAGTTTGTTCTAGAACTTCTAAAAGTATTGGATTGATACTTTTAAACGTAAACAAATCACACCTAGCTTCAATGAACAAAATTCAAGGGGCGCTTTTCAAGGTTAATCATTACGTAACTACTTAGCGTGGGACCGCCGCACGGACGAACAAAGGAAAGCGGGGCGTGAGCCGAAGTGCGGGACGCGCCCCGAGTACGGTAGGTTAAAAACTTATGAGTTCTACTAATGACCTCGACATGCTAGTGAAGCGTGACCGATGACTTCGACATGCTAGTGATGGTTTGCGCTTGTACCAGACGTTGTATACACTCGACTGTATCATATGCGCGTTTGAAGTTTTATATGGGTAAAATCTTGTGATTTCGCGTCACCACTTGCCATCGCCGATGATATCTGTATGCTTGTGACGTATTGCACTTGCGCCAGCCTAGCGACGCGTAGTATAGCGTCCTGTGTACATATAATATTGATATTTTGTATTGAGCTTGTTCAGGGCATCATATGTTTGATTAATTAATAAACTGTATAAGACTGTCTAATTATTGCTCTGAGTGCCAATATATGTGAAAACTAGACTAATGTTAATAATTCCAATTTACAAATTATGAAATTTAAACAATTCAGACTAATTAATTTAAAAATTTAAAAAAGAACACAGTGATTCCATTATTTTGAGTTTTCACTTCTGTCGGCAGTCCTTATGACCGCCTCGTTTTTTGTATACCACACTAATATTGTTTGACATCAGTCGCACATGATGGAAAGTGTGGACGAGGCCTAGGATGTAACGCGTACGTCTAGTAAAAACTTATTCACTTGTTTACGTTCATCTTTTCATATAATACTTACCTACTTTAATTTATACTAGCGGGCTAAAAATCTTTGACAAATTATATACTAACACGTTCCTCATCAATCACTCTATCCAAACCGCATGATAATGCGTTCGGTAGTTTTTGAGTTTATCGCGAACAGACAGACAGACAGACGCGGTAGGGCACTTTGTTTTATACTATGTAATGATGATGTAGTTGTGTCATTATGTATGGGAATACAAGTGTTACATCATTTTGTTCTATGATATATAGACTTTGGTTAAGACAGACTTGGTCTTAAAAATTTTCGCGGCATTTATAATAAATTCGTGGCCATCCTGTGTCTAATCGAGTAGTAACTTATTGTAATATTTTTGTTTAAAGCTACCGACTTCGGGCTAGTATATTGCTATGACCTCATATTGTAAACTAGCTGACCCGTGCCCACTTCGTTGGGCGGCAAACATTTTTATGTTATTCGGTTAGTACTGAGTGCTATGTATTTTGATAACAATTTATAATTGTTGTTGATAATATGACCAATAAATATCACTGAACGATTTTAATTATTTTCTCATTATAGAAAACTACTTTTTGTGACTTATATATAAAAGTTAGACATATGCTATCGGTGACTTTTTTGTAGGCATTATCAAGCTCTACCACTTTTCTCTAGAACTCAATCATATATCTCTCCTAGTTAAGGCAGCGTTCGTAAGAAACGTTTTTGTTCGACCGTTTTTTCTCAGACTCACTTTGCAAATCCGACTACCACAAAGAAGTCTTTTCATTTTTCGGGTTAATATATAGCCTATGACACTCACAAATAACGTAGCTATCTATTGGTAAAATAATTTTCAAAATCGGTTTAGTAGATCCAGGTATTACCCCCTTCAACCTCACAAATTTTACCTCTTTATAATATTAGTATAGATCAGCGCTGTAGTAGCATTGTAATCACTACTTTGTACTGCAGCATAGCGAATGGGGTGCTATTGTTGGGCATTTGTAATGAAGGTATATTTTCTTTATTTAATTTGTACCCGTGATGTGTTTCAACAATAAATACTTTGTTCTTTCTTTCTTTAACTCTTCTTTTGAAGACTGCTATATTATAAACTTTAAGAAAGGCAGACATGTAGCGCGTTCCATTTCTTTGCGGTTCGCTGCAAAGCTCTTCGTGCGGATAAATGGTACATCGAATACGAATGGATGGACGCCTGTACAATTTCTGGTAGTCTTGAGATGACATGGAGATGATGGAATTAGCTGACACAGAGTTTATGCACATTCTCCGAGGAGCAGCTGATGCAGTATAAACTCTTTGTTCACAAATTCACTATAACGTATACTCCTCAATATGCGGCAATTAGAAACGAGCAGGTAAAGAGAGAACACTACAGTCAACTCGTAACTCGACTCTCTGGGATGGTTTGTTCTTAGTTACTAAATATATTATCAGCCATACACCAACTTTAAAACAGTTAACATGGTGGTGGTAGAAAAAAAAGCGTTGTTTCAACGATAAAGTGTGTTTGTTGTTTTGCTTGCTGTACAAGTACGACTTCATTATTAAATGAGACAAACACTTTTGACTAGTATATTCTATTAATTATGTAACGTCTTGAATATTATCTTCACAAGACCCAATAAAATTTTAATTATGTATGTTTCTCCTTTACACTGTAACATACAGCAAGCCCATATTGATTTTAAAAATGAATAATATTAAAGGTAAATAAAAATAATACCATACCGTTAATATTTAATTTATAAAATTTTTCATCGATTTAAACAACGAAAACAAACGACCAGACTTTAAGATCCATATCTTCGATAAAGGTATTCACAATTCAGTTCATGATTTTTACGAGCTGAGGTCAATTTATATTGGTGAATTATACCGCCGACACGAGACGTCACGGAATGTCGGTGACCTCGGCGCGTTTCTCTGTCCCTTTTCGACTTGTGAAAATACAAAGAGACCACGACATACGATACGATTCGTGAAATGGACACGCTCTAGTGACGTGCGATACAAGGGAGTGTAAACAGTGTCTTGATAGTTTAATGAAATTGATATTTTATATTATTATTGTTCTAAAAGTATGAAGGAATTTAAATACGACGTCGTAACTCTGATAGAATGTGTTCGTGATCGTCCTTGTTTGTGGGATAAAAGTTTAGAAAATTATAAAGATCGTGTCGAACGACGAACCGCATGGGAGGAAATATTTAACATACTCGAAGAGAATTACGAAGAAATGACGCCCGAAGAAAAACGAATTATGGGTAATGGAAACAAACATT
The DNA here is from genome assembly GCA_036509395.1 of Antheraea yamamai. NCBI lineage: Eukaryota > Metazoa > Arthropoda > Insecta > Lepidoptera > Saturniidae > Antheraea > Antheraea yamamai. The sequence goes on along the minus strand of AP028450.1, from coordinate 171,721 downwards.
TGTTCTCATTTATACGTACTCAATTTTACTACGAATATAACAGGTTTTAAATTAGGTTTTAATTATTTATTAATTATTATTTTATAGCATACGTTCAGTTAACTAAATTGTGTCGTATTAGTTAAGTAGCTGATACCCGTGACTTCGTCTTACAATATTTCTTAGTGTCGTATAGTGTCTATAAAAATCGTAGTTTCGTAAAACTTTAATAACTCTCTATTAAATAAAGATGTCATGATAAATATTATCAACGAAATAAAAATCATACAAATCTCAAATCTAGCTCGTACTTAGTTTTTTGCTTGATGCTTGCACGGCAGACACCTATAATAATTATACACGCATTTTTTAAAAATTGTATTAAACAGATATAAAATTGTGAGACCATGTACAATTATAGAAATGCTCTTTAAAAACAACTGTAAGTACGACACGCACGCCACCTACAGTGACATGTAACGTATACATTAGATATATAAATACTACTGTGTCAAATGAGGTTTATATCACCAGCAACATATTTAGAACCTTAACCCACCATATAATTACCTCAGTGCTCACTTACACTGTATAAGGAACTAATGAAACAATGACTTAAAGATGTTATTATGATGATATAATATTCTGATATTGTCAATAAGTAATACGTTTCTGGTCTAATATTTTATTAGAAAGACCCCATCTATCTTCAAAATTAATATGAATAATTATAATATAATATTGAATTATAAACAATGAATGAGCTTGAAGCTTGAAATCTTTCATAAATATAGGGGAAGTCCGGGCAAAGTGGACACCTTAACGTTTGATGGGCTATAGGAAGATAACCAATAGGCATATAAATAAAACAAATGTTCAATGAGAATCAACATTTATTAAAGTTTTTAATATAATCAACAAAAATTGCTTAATAGCAGTTCTTTAATTTTAATTGTCAATAATATTGCAACATATGCCCGTATCCACTTTGCCCCATAGGTCGGGTAAAGTGAATAGGACGATAGGACAAAGTGAACACAAATTCTTAGCCTAGTTTTAAACTAATCAGTGCAGATATCACAAAGAAATAAGCCTATTCCTTCATAAGCCGTGCATTTTTCATGACTCCATTGCTTACATTTATCACATTGGATCCAATCATCAATTGGTTTTTTATTTATTTCTAAATAGTTTTCCCCGCAATAATAGCATACACACTGTTCTTCCTCATTTTCCTTACCACTATCCTTGCTTTTATCTTTAACAATTATATTTTTGGTCGTTTTAGTATTTTTCTTTGTCGCAGTCTTTGGTTTAGGATTTAAATCTATGTTTATATTTTTCATTGCATTGGCATTAATTTTTATAAATTTTTGTTTTTGTTCTCGCTTCACTGGCGTGCTTGTTAACACCTCAGACTTTTGAACCTTTCTTTTACGTGTACCCACTGGAAAGTGTGGCGTCGGAAGCGGTCTTATGTCTTTAGGACTGAAATATGCTGACGTCTGAGCCGTAGATGATTCCAGGTTCTTATTATTTTCATTATCATTGCCTTTAAAATGACCCTCTTTTATTTCTATACTGTCTTGAGTCAGATTTACACCTTGATTCATATTCTCAGTGGACATTACTTCTTGTTGTCCAGACAATTTTTGAGTATTATCAGTTACAGCCGTTACTACCACAACATTGCATGTAAGGGGATCTTTGTCGGGTAATTCAACCAGAATTGAAGGCGATGTATCTCGAGAATGTATTTGTTTCTTGGACACTGATTCTATATCCATGATACTATTTTCCACTGCATCTTCAGCTTCTTCATTCACATTTTCATTAAATTCTCTTTGAATCTGTTCCAATGGTTCTACATCAATTTGCAGTGACTGACTTTGGAGCCCTGATGTAGAAGGCTTTTCGATGTTAATCGTAATTTCAACATCTTGGCTGTTTGAGTCTATAACAGTCTCCTGTTGGTCAGCGGTATTACGGTCTGTCGTTATAGTAGAAGATGGTGCATAATCTTCTTCTTCCCATATATCTTTATTTGTTGGCCAGATACCGGTTGATTGAAAGCCTTTGATAGCATTGTTAGGCGTAGAAGATTTCAGATAGGCTGGACTGAACAGTTTGGCTACATCGTATTGGTTGATTATCCTACCTGGATGAGCCTTTTGAAATCTATTGATTTCTTGCTCGAAGAATATTTTAAGTGGACCATACACAGCCACGTCCAGAGGTTGAAGTTTGTTTGAGGTGTGCGGTGGCAAAGACAAAATGATGACATTATTTTCAATTGCGTACTGTAAAACTGGATAATATTTATGGCTTTCATGGTTGTCCAGAAGTAAAATAACTTTTATGTCTGTTGTCGGACGTACGTGGCCAACAAAAAATTCAAGCCAATCTAAAAATATTTCTCCATTTATCCATCCCGAAGCTGAACAACTTCCTTGAGGTTCTGTGGGAGAACCATCTAAAAGGCGGTCTTGCATCCTTTTACGTGCAAATATCATAAACGGTGGAATGAATGATCCAGAAGCGTTGCAGCAACATACAACTGTTGTAGTTTGTCCACGTTCAGTGCTGGAAACGACTCCAACTTGCTTATTACCTTTAACTGAAAGAACCTTGGGTGGTTTGTTTGTCGAGGTCTGAATGCCAGTTTCATCTACATTATAGATTCTGGTACCATCAATTTGATACTTCTCAATTTGTTCACTTAACAGTTTATAGAACCTTTCTACTTGAGGACGATTGAAGCCTTTAACTCTGCCAATTGATGTTGCTTCTGGAATTCTTAGTCTAATTTGTGGATTTCTTCTCATAAATCCTGCTAGCCAATCATCACCAGCTTTTTTATTTTTATCCCAACTAGGCGGATAAGTGGCATTATTGCGTTTCGCGTATTCAAAAACTAATGTTTTAAAATCTTCTCGGGTTAACCCATAAAAAACACTATCCATATCATATAAATACATTCGAAGGTCTCCCTCTTGTTCATCGTTGAAAACTTTACGAAAACGACCAAGCTGAGCAGTCGAACTACCTTTTTTCCAATGCCTATAAAGAGTGGCGTAAGGTAGACCATACTTTTTTGCGGTCGTTTTCACAGGAATGCCAGAATTACAATCTGCTATTGCAAGCATCATACTGTCCTCACTCCATTGGGCTTGATTTGTCTTCCTCTTGTATTTATATACCATCTAAAACAAATAAAAAAATTGAATGCCCAGTAAAGTAATCGAGGGCAAAGCGAATACCGTATCCACTTTGCCCGTGATCACTTTGCCTTACACCTATTCATTTCATTCAACCTAACCTAAAACCAAATGAAGTGACGGCAAAGTAACAAAACTCTCAGAATTTATACTTGGAAATATGCACTTAGAGGACATAATCGTACTAAACTATATGTTTAACTTTTATATGAGTTATTAAAGTATTACGTACCTTGAAAAGTAATAAGAAAACTTCACTATTTGGTTTTTTTGATTTTTCTCTCAAACGTGACGCGACCTTCATCTAGCTCTGTTTGCCCGCGAATGCGGACGGGCGGGGGAGTGTAATGGCGTGAGGCGCGCGTGTTCTGACATGTTCTTGGCGAGAAATAAAGCGTATTCACTTTGCCTGGCCTATCCACTATGCCCGGACTTCCCCTAAATCAAGATATAACACTTCATATCTGTCTAAGCAGTTTTTAATATTTGACAATTTAAATGGTGCTTATTGAAGTCGATATATATAAATAGATTAAATTAGTTGTTATTATGTCTGCTATATGCCGGTGAAAGTCCCGTGAAAATCGGTACCACCGTTTTGGAGATAGCTCTACGGACAAATCCGCGGTTAACACCTAGACTCATTTAGAGTTGCCCAAGTAACCCACTGTAATTTCAGTTATCTGCCAGTGAAATTCCCGTCTAAATCAGTCCAGCCATTTCGGAGATTACCCGGAATAAACAGACAGATACACAAACATTTAAAAAATTGCATTTTTGTTATCAGTAGCTTGTATATACTTTCATACCTAATCAGTAGAAAATGTTATTTTGATATTACATACAGACACTTCATTTTTATTATATGTATAGATAATTTAAAAAAATGTGATCAATAAAATCATCGGAATGTATCAAGTCCATTTACTTATTTATTTTATTCTCGTACTTAAGTCGCGTCGTCATTAAAATTACAATATCTTTTGATAGAGTGAACCGATTTTAATGAAACCAAGACGAATGTTACTCGAAGTTACTTTATGATTTTTTTGGTGAGGGTTTTTCGTGAACGCAGTACTTTAACAGAGATACAAACAAACAGACAGACATTTCTAAAAATGATTGGATTGTATTTTATTACTTATTCCGACACTTGCAACTTTTTTTGTTACAAATATCTATAAAGTACAGACACGTTAGATTTACATTCTTATTATACATATAGATTCTTAACCGATTATCATGGCTCTTTGCATGATGGTAGGGTATTTTCTAAGACCACCTGGTTATCTACCACCCTATTATCATAAAAGAACTTAAGGTTTAATATATTAAAAAATAAGTTGTGTCTGATAGTTCTGGGACCTTGGACTATTCCGTGAATTTGTACGCTTGAAATTTATTTATTTTAACTTATAAAGTGTCTTTGTGTAGGCACGTTTGAAGTAATATCATAAAGAACATGAACAAAGAGATCGTTTTCTTCAATAACACAAATGAGACTAACGTAAAATATATTAGGGTTCTTCGAAAATATAAAAGAATACAAAGCATAGTCGATTATCGCGCGCGGACCATATTCAATTTTATTCTGAACAAAAATTATTTGTTAAATTCCACGTGGACGAAGTTGAGGGTAACAATATATATATATAACACTTACAACAACTTCAATAATATTGACCAATAATTAGTATTAAGTGACTTTTCTTTAATAAATAAGTAACAATAAAAACGGATACAATTTGATTAAAGCTAACAAACCCAATTATAATATTCCAGGTGAACTCGTACTCAACAAATGGACGAACGTTCGAGATACGTTTATGAAGACGCTGAAAACGAAAATGGGCCGGCCGAAACGGAAATATATCCTTCACGACCACCTGAAATTCCTCACAAAACTCACACCAGATGCAGAATGCCAAGAGTTTATCGTGGACGTCGTTGCTCCATTATTCAAAGCTGAAGACCACATTGATTATGCTATCGAGCGTGTTAATTATACTGATAACCAAACAACAAATGATATTGAAGTGAGCCATAGAAAAAAGTCCAAAAGATATGATTTAACAGACGACTCAACCGCACACACTTCGAGTAACGAAGACCACAATCATAAGAGACGATCGAAGAGAAACAAACGGAACAATTCGAGAACTTTCGATAGCATCAATGACTTGGATTTCGTGGAAGTTGACGAAACGAGCGATCCGAGAATCATGAACGAGGATGAGGCGTTTTTTGCATCACTCCTGCCGACCGTAGTCAAATATAATGAAGATGAACGTCTAGAGTTTAGAATTGAAGTATTGGCAGTAATGAAAAGAATAAAGGACAACAAAAAATGATTGTGCTGATGATCAATGGAAGCAACTATTTAGTATCTAATTAATATACATTTTAATTTGAGTTTTTATTTCGCAAATAGTTCCTCACTTCTTCTTGAGGCACTAACTACGGAAGGCAGTTTCATTAAAAATAAAATAAAAAACTTGCTCTACAAAGTGCCTAGCATATGGAAGCATGGTTGGCTCACCGTCCACTTGTAAGAAAAAGATGTTACACAGTCCCACACCACAAAAGAACTTGCGCACCAGTGCACTAGTGAATTTGTGGACTCGAAATTCCAATTTGAGTTTTGCCGTGTCAACAATTGAGGTGGAGTTTTTGGCGGGATCTTGGTCTGTCATGTAGTGGATTTTATTTTTTATTCATAATCTTGTGTCACTTCACTCTATATTGTGTAAAATTGGTGGTGTTTTATGTGATATAGTTTGTTTATTGGGCATTAGGGAAGTGAATGGAAAATAATGCCACGGACCATGAATTCTGAGATGCCACAAAAATTCCATGGAAGGTTCTAACAAGATGGCCACCATCTTGTTAGTTCATTGAAATTATATCAAGAAACTTGTAATATTGATACTCACTTGACAATGGCAGTAATAGTCTACTAGAAGACTGGTTGCCAAAATGCAATAGAAGAACTTGAAATACTATTAACTGCTCGACAATGGCATTCATTGAAATTATATCAAGAAACTTGTAATATCGATACTCACTTGACAATGGCAGTAATGGTCTACTAGAAGACTGGTTGCCGAAAATGGAATAGATGAAGAACTTGTAATACTATTAACTACTCGACAATGGCAGTAATAATCTAAAAGATTGGTTGCCAAAAATAAAGTTAAAAAAAAAAACAATTGAGGTTACTTTACTGAAATTGTTTTTTTTTTAATTCGAAAAATTCGTAGGTCCTCTAAGTCTAGCTTGTATTATGGTAACTAATAAACTGATCTATATACACAGATAGATACAACACCCTAACATAGAACTAATAATTATGCTCATTACATAAAAATCAGTCATATGTGGGATCAAATCCGCAACCACATTACTATGATTTAATACTATTGCGCCGAGATAAAAAAATTACACCCACTATTAGGTAAATTCACAGACAAGTTGTAAGCTTTTGGTTAACCTCTGGACTCTGCAAAACCATAAAGGTTTTTTTTTTAACTTTATTATTGGCAACCAATCTTTTAGATTATTACTGCCATTGTCGAGTAGTTAATAGTATTACAAGTTCTTCTTTTATTCCATTTTCGGCAACCAGTCTTCTAGTAGACCATTACCGCCATTGTCAAGTGAGTATCGATATTACAAGTTTCTTGATATAATTTCAATGAACTAACAAGATGGTGGCCATCTTGTTAGAACCTTCCATGGAATTTTTGTGGCATGTCAGAATTCATGGTCCGTGGTATTATTTTCCATTCACTTCACTTATGCACAATAAACAAACTATATCACATAAAACACCACCAATTTTACACAATATAGAGTCAAGTAACACAAGATTATGAATAAAAAATAAAATCCACTACATGACAGACCAAGATCCCGCCAAAAAACCAACCATAAAGGTTTAAGCTCCATACAAACGCATGTAGACCTCATGAGGCACAGGCCAGCAGGCTGTTGGACTTACAAGTTTAAAGAAATACCAGATTTATTACAAAACTTTTAAAAAATAAGAAATTAGTTATTGTAAAATCATAACATACATTTGTACGAACTTTTTTTACTGAGCCATTAAAATTTACAATTTACGATGTCGTGAAATAAAATCAAAAATTAAAAACATGATCTGTCATTTTGAAATCAGGCTTAATTTTTTAAAATCAGCCGAATTTTTGGCGGGAGCTTGGAATGTCATGTACTGGACTTTATATCTTATTCCTAATCATGTATTATTTGGCTCTATATTATATAGTATTGGTGGTATTTTACGTAATATAGTTTAGTTATTGTGCACAAGTGGAACGTAAATAATACCACGGAGCATGGATTCAGACTAGCCACAAAAACTCCCTACAAAGTTCTAACAAGACGATCATCATCTTGTTAGTTTATTGAAATGATCGCAAGAGACTTGTAATACATAACTTACTCCACAATCTACTAGAAGATTGGTTGTCAAAAATTTAGAAAAAATCAGCCGAAGGATTAAAATCATGTTCTGATGATCGACTTGCTACGGTTGTATAAATCTTTCTTTCTATCGCACAGCGCAATAACTGTGAGAAAAAAAAATAACGCTGTACGAAACCGTACTTAATCGATCATCTCGTTATTCCCGGATCTAATAAAACAAATTTAAAAACAAAAAGTACTCTATTTTACACTAACACCCCAACAAAAACTACTTGTCCTTTGGAATATTTTTTGAACCGCCCAATGTCTTTTTCTTTATCTTATACATGCATGCTGTGTCCAGATCTATAAGACTGCAATAAATATATGATTTTTTAATATTGCTTATTTCTAAGTATATACCTAGATTGTAGTCAGTTTTGTGGACCAATAAATAACAAAAAAAAAAGTATACCGATATGTAGGGCTGAGATAGAATAAATATTTATTATCGACATGTCGACTGCCAATAGTTAAACATGTCAGTGCCAATAGTTAAACATGTCAGTGCCAATAGATAAACATGTCAGTGCCAATAGTTAAACATGTCAGTGCCCATAGTTAAATATGTCAGTGCCAATAGTTACACATGTCAGTACCAGGGGTATACACTTGTTATAAGCTTTCTTTCATACCGCTATAGAAAAATATTCGTATATATTTTAACCGACATACTATATTTTTTAGATTAGATGCCAAAGACACATCGCTAGTTCACTAATAAGATAAACGGCATATGATCTCAGATTTTAAAGCTGATTATTAAACTTAATAAGAGATTCATTGCAGGGTCGTCCTGAAGGAAGGTACGTGCATAATCACCACGCCAGCTCAAGACATATTGGCGTTTCGAAATTCCGAGAAATCCAATTCTATATTTTCCCACATACAGCGATACAACAAGAACATTTCTCAGGTTTTGTTTCCTCACGATGTATTTCTTCACCATCAGCCGAGCCGAGCAATTAAAATTAGCAAATATACACGAATTCCGAAATATTTGTTGGTACGTTCCCCTGGCCAAATTTCTCGAAATTGACTTCATGGACTCTAAATAGACTACTTATGAAAACGAATAGAAATTAAATAAAATACATTTTGATAAGTTTAATTATTATATTTTCATATGTAGCACTTATATAATAACTGTCCAGATAATTACAAAGAAACACAATATACTTATTTGACATGAAAAGAAAAAAAAACATATATCTTCACGAAACATCTAAACGTTTATTTATTAGTCTTTATAATTACATATGTAATGTCTAGATTATAGTAACAAAAATCATGTAAACGCAATACTGTAATTTCCTTTACAAAATAATGATCAGTTGTGACCTCGTCTACAAAATTAAATGAAAAATAGCAATAAACTCGCATAATATTACAAAAAGAAATCCGTACCGTTTACGAGACTGCGGATAAAGTTTGAACAAAAATGAAACCCGTTCGAATAAATACAAATCGGCTGATACGGTTTCATTCAACTTTAGTGCCTTTAGTCGCGTTTTAATCTCCACAATATAATAGTCAGTCTTGACGACTGTATCGACTACTAACGCTAATATTAAACTCTACAATTCTCGAGCTATCCGGCGTCGAATCGCCAAATTAATACCACATAAGTATCATTACCGTCGAGTCAAAATTTCCTACTAGAACCTCGATATCGCGAGCGCGCTCCCCCAAACTAACTAAATTCACTAAAATACGAAACCATTCGTTTCTATTTACAAATTCCGAATCATCGAAACACCATTAAATTATTAAGACAAACGGTGAAAATTATCGATAATCTATACACACTCGCACATCCCTATTTCGAACATGACCTTAATGTGACGTCACGGTCGGTTCACATGCGTTTCACGGAGAGTCAGGTACGTCACATGGCGAGTCACGTACGTCAAATGGTGAGTCACGTACGTCACATGGTGAGTCACATATGTAGCATGGTGAGTCACGTACGTCACATGGCGGGTCACGCACGTCACACGGCGTGTCACGTACATCACATGGTGAGTCACGTACGTCACATGGCGGGTCACGTACGTCACACGGCGTGACATGTACATCACATGGTGAGTCCCGTACGTCACATGGCGGGTCACGTACGTCACACGGCGTGTCACGTACATCACATGGTGAGTCACGCACATCACACGGCGTGTCACGTACATAACATAGTGGGTCACGTAAGTCACATTTATATAAATATAGCACGCGATACGTGAGATCACATTAAGATCGCATGTTTACAGGGAGACGATGTTGTATTATCCGTCGTTTGACATACTTACATGCTTTTTATATACATAAGCGGTAGAATACTGCGTGAAATAAAACGTAACGGCTTTTAGCCGAGACTCGAACGGCGTACCCAGACGTTCCGAAATATACGTACCGACGATATATTGATATATAATATATATATACCGGTACTATAGTGACTAGACGACCCTCGTAAACGAATATCGAGGGGGGCGAAAATATATTTACATATTTATTACACTATAGATATCAAATTCTCACTAAATTAACACATCCCTATTGTGTTCCTTATTTAAACAATCGATAAATTTGGAAACGTTAAATCGTACGAAACAACGACAACCACGTCCGTTGGCACCAAAACATTATCGATATAATTCGTCGATAAGTACCGAAACAAATAAATCAAAGCCAACTTCAAGCTCCATCCGTTTTTTTTTTTAGTCGATCAATTTGTGCTATTCACTTGGAAGTTAACTTAAAACTAATCTATAAAATATAATACGGTATCCAAAACGAAAGTACAAAATATTGGCGCTGATAATAATGAAAAATGGCGATTTTCGTTCTTTATCTAAAAGGAAATAAAGAGTTATCTCTATTCATCAGTCTAGCATTTTTATTAAAGGACAATGCAATAAATTAATTCTACATCGCTATGTATTATAATAAACGATTAAATTCAAGTTTTGAGTATGGCCCGTCACTACCGAATCACTAACGAAAACACTTAGCCTAGAAGTATTATTATCTAGAGAAATACATTTTTTTACAGTCACCTATAATATATCGACGCAATATTTCACATATTACATGAAGTTATTAATCAACAATATAAATGAGAACGATTCGTCTTCGAAACATAAATTTGATATTCCCTTGACAATTCAACTGAATAACGCTTAAACTAATTTAAAAAAAAAAACATCAACAAATATGTATTAATAACGCGAATTCAGCTCTCATGGTAGAAAATTATATACAAAACATTTTTTTTTTACATACAAATAAAGAGTGAAATTTAAAATTATAAAATATCGAGTTATGTCAATCTGTTTGTAATGAAGTCTGTGATTAATTTTTTTTGACGTGATTTCTTCGGACGTGGAGGTGCCGGAGATCCGTTGCAGCAATGGCAGCCCCGCTTCACCACTCCTCTGCCTGACGCTCTCCGTCTCACATCAGACATATCCGAACACCGATCCCCGACCCCGGTCTTCCCCGAATGACTCCTATCCGAGTCCCCATGATAGAGACGTTTCGGCGGATACGTGCGTAACGGCGGATGTATATCCTCACCGAGGGAGCAGTCCACACCGAAGCCCCTCGCTTCCTTGATGACCGAGTCCAACCGTAAATGGGTACCGACACCACCCGAGTCCGTAGAGTTTGTCTCCTCGAAGGGACTTTTACAACACTTATCACTGTCACTACTGTAATCCAACGGTCGTCGACACTCCGAACGTTCCGATGCTGAATTCGATTCCCAAAACAACTCCGTGTGACGTTCAGGTGACGAATGGTCTTCCTCTATTCCACCATGCAACGATTCCATCGTACCGTCTCTTGAACTATCTTCTGCTGTCATTTTCGCGTCCTCACCAGCGATTAATGCGTGCGACTCGTTAATTAAAAACGTTGTTTCTCTCTCCCTCTTGTTTTCTTCACAGCACACCCTCCTTATCACCTGAGTAGCGTTGCCAGTCGAATGAACTATCGCTGAAGTCGTATTAGAAAGATGGAGTTCTCTCGAATCTGTTAGGATGCTATCAAATCTTGCAAGTCCGTCATCTTTGACAAGAACTGATGGAAGATTATTCTCGTTGACGCTCGGTAAGGCGTCAATGATATTTTCGATATCCGAATATTTAACAGGGTTCGCGATGCTGGTGCCTTCACCAATAGCTTGTGAAATAACTGTAGTCTGTGGAGCGGTCATGAGGACAGTTCCAGTGGGACGATGGGAATGGAATATCGTAGATGTGATGTGCCGACCTTTGATGCCAGTTATCGTAAATGGTTGCATCTGTAAATAGAAAAGTTAAATCTTTTAATGTATTGATCATAATTAGATATTTTTAATGTATTTATATTAGTACATGTGTTCTCGATCTCTCAATTTTATAATAACTGGCTATTTGGCTGAAAACACACTACACACAGAGAAAGAAATACTAAAAGGATAAATGGCAGTGATTTAAGGCTGAAACCTATAAACAATTGATGAAAAAAAAAAAGTATAAGTGCGTAAGGACAGATTTGCCACCTTATCATGAATGTTAGGAATATGAGTTATGACGGTCATTTGTCCATTATATCATTGTCATTAGTGCAAAGAAACTCTGTATATCTGAGTATCATATGTTAGAGAATAAATTATCAAATAAATTATATTATCTTTCAATTTTATACAGTACTCGCCAATCTTTTTGACCACTCTAAATATACCTGTGCTGAACACGAGTATCGGTGTAAACACCTATTATATGTATAACCTTGTCTCGTGGACATATAAATGCCAATTTTAGATTCCTTTAATAATATTTTAAGTCTGTTTTGTATTAAACTATTGACTGTGTTATCCACAAGCTCGAACTTAATGCTATATTCAGAACCTCCAACAATATTGAAGAGGATTGGACAAATAGAAATAAAAAAAACTCACTTCAGTCTCATCAGTGGGCTCGCTATGAAACGTGGTGTTGGGGTGCGATCGGGCAAACTCCTCATGGTCCAAAGCGATGGTGGCCTGTAAGCCATCTTCGCTGACGGTCACGATGCCCACATCCTCGAGACCCAGCTGCAAGTCCTGCTGGTCGTTGAGATCATCTCGAGGTAATAGCTGATCCGTCGCAATCTGGTCGTCGATGTCCGGCTGTGATATACAGCTGTGGGTAGGTTGTGCTGTGGAAATATAACCAAAAAATCGATAATTGTCATTAACCCGATAATGTTATTATACAAAGTACTTTCTCCAAAAGGCTGTATTTACGTTATCTTTATATGTATAATTCTTCTGTCCGTGTTCATGTGATTGAACGTCTCCTAAACGGATGGAGATTTTGATGAAAATAATAAATTTTTTGTGTGTGTTCAGGTGGATTCAAGAATGATTTAGATTCACAACTGGAGCCGGTAGATGGCACTGTGGTTGACTTTTAAGATTTTTTTATTATCATGGCAGGACGACCGACATCTGCCAGGCTCGCTGATACTTTTGTACATTTACATTTGTAAGATACATTTGTACTTTTGTTAGGTATAAAATAACATTTTATCTTATCATTGCATAGTATAAAACAAAGTCTCCTACCGCGTCTGTCCGTTTGTTCGCGATAAACTCAAAAACTACTGAACGGATTTTCATGCGGTTTTCTCCAGTGGATAAAGTGATTCATGAGAGAGGTTTTGGTTTATAATTTGTCAAGGATTTTTTTTTTATATTCAGGGCAGGACAGCGTCTGCCGGGCCCGCTAGTTATTAAAATAAAATACACTTCAGTAGTTTAGACACACGGACAAATGAAAAGCTACTTTATTTTATAACATTTCTAAACTTGAACTAACACTATGTATAGGGATTTTTTTTTTATAATTTGTAATTCTTTTAACCTTTAGTTGGCAACTAACATAGGCTGAATTTTATTTTCAAAATCTATATTAACACGAGACAAGCTGTGAATAAAAGTTAGTATCATAGACTGCAAACATAATATATTGATCAATCTTTAATGAATGAAAAAGTGGGTGAAATAGTATCAGTATAACTTATGATTTTACGTCCTTGAGCTTGTTGTCAAGCGGCGAAGTGCCTTAAGCGCTCGCCTTAGTAGCCCGATGAAGCTGTGAATGTCTGTCAAGCCAATAGCGTAGTCAGTTTGAAAAAAAAAAAGATTTAACAAAAGTAGAGCCGCTCGAATCGATAAGATATGTTAATTAAAATAATGTCGGGTACTAACGCGTATGAGAATGCGAGTTCTGGCCTTGATCTTGCGTGTTGTCGTGCGCAGGCGACGCCGCGAACAACAGCTCCGCCTCCGGAAACAGTTCTGACGCGGACGGTGAATCCACTCCTAGATCCTCGCACTCTTCCGACAGCGACTTCTGTAACCAGTAACCAATACTGTTATCTCTTTCCCATCTTCTCGAGCTAAACATAATTATCTACCGTGGAAGAGAAAACTAAATAACGTGTTTTTAACAGACTTTCATATTAGCCAATTATAGCCTTTCGACATCAGCAAGTATCTAAATACCAGGTACTCCTTATGTCAATTTTAGGCTTACCTTAGAATGCCAGCTCAAAACTTGCAATAGTTTCAAACTGTCTAGTCCAAAGTAAAAGTAAAAAACTTTATTCAATATAGGTCCTAAGAAAGCGCTCATGAACGCTAAAACCACCACCGGTTCGGACAAATAACCCAATCATCGAAAAGAACCCACAAAAAACTCAAACAGGTATATCTATTAGGTCTTTACCTATGAAATTGCTGTTTTGTATGAAAAAATTTAAACGAATTTTTTTCATGTATTTTTTATTTGTATTAATCGAAGTAATCACCCATGCAATCAATGCATCTTTGCCAACGCAGTGGCAGTTTATTGATGCCCTTCTTAAAGAAATCAGCTGGACGGGAGTCAACAAATTCTTTAAAGGCATTTTATACTGCCTCTCGGGTATTGAATTTTTTTTCCGCCAGGGAGTTATCCAAATTCTCGAAAAAGTAGTAGTCTGTAGGCGCAAGGTCTGATGAGTAGGGCGGATGACGGAGAACTTCCAACCTCAGTCCTTGCAACTTGGAGACCGTCTGTTGTGCAGTATGAGGTCGCGCGTTGTCGTGCAGGAGCAGCGGAGACGAGCGATTAACCAATGCTGGTTGGAGATGTGCCAGCTTCTCCATCATTGTGTTCAGTTCTTCACAGTACACATCTGCAGTAATGCTCACCCCGTTTGGTAAGAAGCTGTGCTGAATCACACCGGCGCTAGACCACCAAACAGTGAGCATCACTTTTCTAGGGGTAAGTTTTCGTTTAGGAGTTTTCGTTTAGGGCATTGTTTAGGTGCTGCACCAGGATCCAACCAACTTGCTGAGCGCTTGCGGTTATCAAACAGAATCCATTTTTCATCGCAGGTAACAATGCGGTTCAAAATTCCTTCATTTGTGTGTCTGTTGAGCAGTGCAAGGCACGTCTCGACGTGTACTTCGCGCTGGCGATCATTGAATTCGTGAGGCACCCATTTGTCAAGTTTTTTTACCTTGCCAATTTGACGCAAATGGACCAATATTGTTTTGACGCTAACGTCGAAAGCTGCTGCTAATTCAGTCGTAGATTGTGTATCACAATCTATATATCTAAATCACAATCTATAGCTTCCACAATCGCCTTTAATTCGTCATTGTCGACCAAACTCTTCGGACGACCGCGAGGTTCATTTTTCAGGTCGAAATTCCCAGAACGGAAGCGAGCAAACCAATAACAGGTGGTGCGTTGGTTTGTAGTGTTAGCTCCGTAAACGTCGTTGATGTTGCGTGCCGCTTGTGCCGCATTGCTGCCACGACGGTACTCATATTCCATAATTACTCGAATTTTTAACGTATCCATGATGACAAAAAAGATTGAAATGCGATGAAAATGTAACACTAATCAATAAACAAATGACTACTTTTGGAAAAAGAATTCCATGTTTTTAAAATAAAATTAATTTGAAATTAGAATTCTTAGCCAAACAAAAATTATTTTGATTTGAAATGGCCAGTACTGCGGAACGGCAATTTCATAGGTAAAGACCTATTATTTATCGTACATATTTTTATAAAAATACATTAGAGTTACACTCGTTTTGGACGATATACACAGAGAGGAGTGTTATTGCCTTCCAGGTATCACCATCGTTCACATATTTATCTACCTTATAATAAACCAGCTGTGCCGGCGACTCCGACCGCGTGTGGAACCTAATGTAAACAAAAAACAGTGACTAATAATATCTTCTGAATGTATTAAGTCCCTTTACTTATCTACTTTTCTCTCGTACTTAAATCGTATCGTCATTAAAATTACAATAATTTTTGATAGCGTGGACCGATTTTAATGGAACAAAGACTAAGTTATTCTCGAGAATATGCTTTATGATTTTCTTCTTGAGGTTTTATCGTGAACCCAGTACTTTAGCAGTGATGCGTGTTCATACAAACAGACAGACAGGTTGATATTTCTAAAAATGATTGAAATGTATTCTATTACTTATTTCTAGATACCTGCAACATTTATTTTTTTTATGAAAATCGAAATCTATACACACATTAAATTTACATTCTTATTATATGTATAGACGTATAGAAGCAGATAAGTACGACCGTAATGTATGAAAATAGAAAAACGAGTATGAAGTTTAAAAAAAATCATGAACAATAAATTAAAACATAATGATCAGAATTACCTGTAACCGCAATTCATGTTCCAAGATTGCGTACTTGTGACGCAACGCAGCAGCGGATACGTGCGTTAATCGATGCTGACGATGCAAAGTCCCCTCCTTTTTGTGTACAATCTATATTTAAACATTTATTATATTTCAATTTCAATGGATAAGTCAAAACTTAAAAGTAAAAATATAAAAAAAAAATTCTATTCCAATATTCTGCCGCCGCAAGGAAAAGGGTGCATCTAATTAAAACATAAATGAAGAGTAAGAAAATTTTAACGAATAATTAAAAAACAGTCCAAAATGTAATCTAAAAAATACACCAGAATATTTTTGACTTGGCATAATCTCTCTAAAGTAGATAATAATTAAGCATAAGAGTAACAAAGGGTTGTTACGCGAAACATGATTATATGATTAGTTTTAAATTCTCATAAACCTATCAATTTCTAAAACATTATACATACCCAATTCGATTTTGAGGATGGCCCTGGTGTCACTTACAGTTAATATCCCTTTTCGAATTAAAAAAAATCCAAATCAGTTTTTAAATGACGTTCTGATGTAAAAAAAAAAAAATTATAAATACACCCCAATTGTGGTTCACCTCCTTTTTGAAGTTTGTTAAAAAATCGAAAAATCTGTTGTAGTCTGTGTCTGTGCCTACTACTTCTAACTCATTTGATTAAGTGTAATTTGAGTATAGAAGCTCATAAATAAATAAAATAATGTTGTGTTGTTCGACTCTATATTTTGGTAATATTGGTGGTATTTTGCGTAATATTAGTTATATTTAATAATAGTTCGATTATTGTCTACGAGTGAAGTGGTTGGGAACTAATAAGACGGAACATGGAATCTGTCTTGCCACAAAAACTCCTTGGAAAGTTCGAACAAGATGGCAATCATTTTGTTAGTTAATTGAAACGATCGTAAGAAACTTGTAAGATCATTTACCTACTTAACAACGGCAGTAATAATGTACTAGAAGATAGTTGCAAAAATAATTTCAAAAATATAATAAAAGATACTATTAGTTGCGTCTTTTTTCCTAATCGCGAATACAGTCTAACCTGAATAAGCGAGAATTCAAAGGGAACCGTAATCTTATTACATCTCATGCGAGATTTCTCACTAAACCAAATTTTTTGCTTACAGAGGTACATGATTGGCTTTTCTCACTTATAGAAGTTTAAAAAATAACAGCAAATATATATATTATATATTGTTTGTTATAAATGCTTACAAAAAGAAAAACACTCCTAGACTGGTATTTACTTAATTTAAGAATGAGCTAATAAGTAGGTGTTAAGTACGCTGTCACTGATAGAGGTAGCAGTCTCAGTTATAGAGGTCTGGGAGAAAAACGACTTCCTCTTAGAGAGGTTTCTATTATTCACTTATGGAAGGTTTCGAGGCTTTAGGTTTTAAAGGATTAAAAAGACGCTGACATTTACTCTCACTTATAGAGTTTTCACGCTTATCCAGTGCGCATTCACTCAGGTTTGACTGTACATATAAAATTCAATATTGTTAAGAATGGCAGATGCACCCTTCTTTCTCTGGGCGGTAGTATTATAAATTACATTATTTATTCTTTTAACAAAAAATATCACAATTATTTACCTTGTAAATTAATTATTATTTGTCAGATTATAACTGTCTACATTAAACTGTAATTTTATTATCAACTTATATTTAAAATATCTATATCTAAATTATACATCCAAAACGGAATGGTGAATTGACTAACGTGTAAAAATTATTTATATGTTAGTCGATTAGCCTTTCCACACGCAGTATAAAATATTCTTAAAATAACTACACAATGAGAAAAACATGATTAAAGTCGAGAATGAACATAAAGTTTAAAGTTCGCTTTTATTTTAAATTTTACTGACATCTTGAAATTACTTACAAATATTTCAAAAGATACACATTTAATGCATAAAGCTTTTTGAATTTTTCAACTAAAGCCTTTCAGATGATTTTTCTTTGACAATGATATATATGACTATAGCAAAGCGGAAGCTCGCCTTAGTTTCCATTTAAAGTTAATAAATTACCTAGTTCTTTTTTATTACAAGCTTTTATTTAGCTTGCAACGTTTTTTAGTTTTTGTAGGTCAAATTTTGCAAGCTGAATTGCAACCAGTTATTGTAGATCTACGACTTTGCAATTTTCAAGTTTCTTCAGTCCTTATTGTAATACACGAAAAACATAAAAACTAAATGGCGAATTTCAAAATGGCTGCCTGAAACATTGACATTTTTAGCGCATCGTATAAAAGCTTGTTTTCAAAAATATTTTTTAAATATCAATTTATTATTAGTACTACGAAAGTTATATTATTTACTGTTCATTTTAGTGTAAATGTTCAATGTACTTCTTACAAAAGGAAGTATATAAACAACGCTTCTGCTATCTTAGGCTTACAAATTAAAACTTTAATAAAGATCTTGAATTTAATTACAACATTATTTATCAGACCAACAGGTCACAGACACACGTTATAAAATATATTTTACTGTGTTTAGAATTCTATCGATTTGTAAGTCATGTACGAACTGTCTGGTTAAAATAACTTATTATTATTAAAAACAATATCGACAAAATATATACTGCCCATAAAATTGATAATATTGGAAATTTTGATAAGAGACAGGGACATGCATGATTGAATGCAGGACATGACAATGGTATAAGAGACGATATATTTCTTTCAACATGCAATACTTAAACATATTAGTCTAACTAGACAACGATCTAAAAGGGTTCAATTTTGATGATAAAGAAAGATTATTAAAAAAACATAGAAGATAAATTTTATTCAGTACCGAATACGATCAGCCTTCACGTCGATATGCCCAATAAGCTATATAGAAACGACATTGTATTCGCTTCTTTTGAGACAGAATGAAAAGCAAATGAGCTTCGAACAGCTGTAGCGAGATACATTTACAACGAAAATATGCAAAAATAAAAAATCGTTTTAATATATCAGCATTGTTTTATGAATATTATGCAGTATCAATGTCGCATCTATATATTTGATCATGGCACACCAACATCGATGGAACAGCGACAAAAATAAACGGAAGGCGTGCAGGTTTACTACAGAGGCGAACTAATTGTTCAGGGGCTGCGTCAGCTCTACGATACGATCACCTGATGGTAAGCCTTATCGTCACAATCTGACGTGTCTATATCGTAGCCGCATCGCGGCGAATCGGCGTGCGAATCGATCATGAAAGACTTTTTCGAGTCAACGTCGAACATCTTATCAAATATCCTTTGCGCCTCCATATCGGGACTGTATCGATCAGGGATCGGGTCCTGAAGTGGCAAAATGTACATATACACCGCAAGTACTTAATAACAACTACCTTTAGAAACTATTAGCATTTTCACTCGGAGATTTTTTTTATGGTAAGCAATAAAACTAGAAAAGTACTTACAAGGACGGTCCGATCCATGTTCTCCGTTCGAACAGTTTCTTCGTAGCTGTAGTCGTTGGGATCTGCGGGTGTCGGTAGATTCCACGGCTCAGAACCTTCGGGACTCGAACCACGATCAGGCTTCGCTTCTTGAGAATCTCGCTCGGTCCACGGAGAGGTGTTCGCACGTGTGTCGAGTAATTCCGGAGTTGTAGAAGCCGGTGCTGGGGACACTGTGCTATCAGGTGGATGTATATTCGTCACAGGAGCCAAGTTGAACGCTTGAAGACTATGCAATGCGGCAGCAGGTAGACGAACATGACGTACTCCAGGACGCGTCAACACGGGTTTAAAACCGGCTGGGGTAATTAATCGCTGTAGCAACAACGCATTCGTGGTTCCTCCTTCTCCCGAAGTGACGGTGAGTAGCTTCGGTCCACGATTGGTCACTATTGCGATCTGTTGCCCTCCTTTAACCATCGATACGGGTAAGATATAATTTGCTGGCATTAGAACAGCCGTTGTCGGTTTTCCAGATGTACCGCGAGCGACAGTAATCGTTTGTCCATCGGCGACTATGACGTTACGCTGTGGTATTTGTCGTTGTAAATTCAAGGGGCTTTCCTGCTCGAAGCTGAGTTTCCGGACGACTTTGCGTGGACTTTCTTGAGGAGAATGGTTTTCGAGGCAATCATTGCAATCACCTTGAGATGTCCCACAACTACTGTCTTCCG
Source organism: Antheraea yamamai (assembly GCA_036509395.1). Classification (NCBI taxonomy): domain Eukaryota; kingdom Metazoa; phylum Arthropoda; class Insecta; order Lepidoptera; family Saturniidae; genus Antheraea; species Antheraea yamamai. The sequence goes on along the minus strand of AP028450.1, from coordinate 151,168 downwards.
AGCCCATAGTACGGCATGTGTCGTCTCCATGAACTGGACTCATATCACGACCTCCGGGTCTACGAGAACCACTAGAACTCTTTTTTCTCTTTGATGATCCCGGGTTTGGTGGTAAATTGGTTCTTCGACGCGGTGCAGGCTTGTCCTTATCGGGAGAATTTTCTACTTGTTCTTTATATTCAGCCAGTATGTATAGTATCCTTTGTGTAGTTTGTTCGTCTTCTAAAGGTTTCTGCGTTGACGTCTTCGGTGGTGCCGTGTTCAGTTTTAAAGTATTTGGAGGGTTAGAGGACGCTTTTGGCCGGGGTTTTGGTTTGGAGCTCTTTGTAGGTTTATGATGAACAGGTGTTTCATTTGTTGTAGAATCAGACGTTACAGTATGAGGAATTTGCGTGTGCGACGACGACGGGGGTGAATCCACGATACCCGAGGAGTCCGGTGAACGAACGTACGTAGATGCCGTAGGTGTTGAAATTGTTGGTTTTCTACTAACATAGGACATGTTTAATGGTTGATTGTTGCCAATCGAGTAAAGCACTTGTTGGGTCGGTTCTGTACTTATAGAATTAGTAGCAATTACCCCGTCTGTTGTGTCATTTGTTGCATGTAATTGTGAAAACGGAGCAGTACTGTTTGCATTTGGCTGTACAGTACTTCTCTCTTTAACTTGTTCGAGAACTAAATCGAACTCACGTAGCTGCTCCAGAGTCGATGAACTCATTTGTGACTCTGATGAGGTTGGGTTATCATTTGGTACTTTTAATTGTCTTGCGTTTTGAGTTTGCGGAAGTCTGATAGCCGTTTGCTGACCCAACGGTGGAGCTGCTGTAAGAACTAACTGTTGATATACTTGCTGGTTTGCTCCTATAACATTTCTTTGTATTTGGAAAAAAGATGGCCTAACAACTCTCGCTCCTGACACCATTTGTGGTGTTTTACTTAGCATTGGTAGTTTAATCCTCATTTGTGTCAATACTGGCTGCTGAGGATTTGGTGTATTTTCATTGTTTATATTTACAGGTGGGTTATTTTCTTCTGACTGCTGTACTTCTACATTAGGAGCAGGTTGAGTCTGAGGAACTATTTTTATTATCGATTGCTCAATTTCGTTTTGAGCCATAAATTTAACATCGGATTGTTGTTTTTGATTTGGATCATCTGCTACTTCAGTATTTGGAACTGTTATCAAATTTATGGTTTGGCCACTACCCAAATTAACTGGTATTTGTCGATAAATAACACTGCCGTGCATTGATTGTAAGTTTATAGGTGAAATTGTTTGTTTTATCTGTTGAACGAAATTTGATTGGGGTTGCGTTGTTTGAGCTGTCGATTTTCTTAAGAGTAATGGCGGACTAGTCATCTGTCCGATGTGATCTAGTTTAATCGTGTTTTCCGATGGCTGACACTCCGAATTCTCGTTGGTCGTATTTAAAGATTGTAAATGCGAATTTGTCCCATTTATTTCATTTTGTTTTTGATCTCCATCTTGATAACCTTGTTTTCCAAACGCTTGATTGAATTTAGGTAAGCTTGTCGATTTTTCTGGTACCACCTGTTTGGCGGATGAGTTTTGTATAAATTTCGCGTAATTTTCCTCATATACGGACCTGGACTTTATCTCTTGTTGTGAAGTTGCTTCTTTATTAGGTGCGTGATTACCAAGGTTAGTAGTACTTAAATCTTGGACTTCATGTGGTTTAGTGGCGTTTGTTTGCAAGTGAGCCGATTCTACAGGCTGTATTCTTAAAACCATGCTTCGTGGGTGTGGTCCATTTAACTGAATAGCTTTTCCATCTGCAGATTTACACAAAAATTGTACCATCTTCTGCTCATTCTGTCCTTGTACATTTGTAAGGTTAGTCAGAAGATTTACTTGTTTTAAAAGTTGACCAGCGTTACTAGTTTTCTGATTTCCCGTGTTAACAATTTGTAAAAGCTGATTTCCACCTTGCTGTAGCCCTGTGTCAACTAGTGAAAGTCCGCTGAAAGAGTTAGATTGAATATTGCTATTTGGATTTGAGCTTGTTGGAGTGCTCTTATTTTGTACGAAATGCAAAACTGGTGTAGAATTCGGCGCATTTATAACAGACGGTTGAGAATTGTCAACTAAGGTAATTTGATTCCCGGAAGCACTTTTTCCTTGAACAATATGTAAAACTTGTGGAGTAACTGATGTACCATTATTACTTTGTTGATTATTTTCTGCGTTTTGGTTCAGTACGGGAGGAAGAATTTGTGCTAATGCCTGGTGTAAAGAAATAGTGCTAGGTAATGTTTTTGTATAACTATTTATTGGTGTTTGAATATTTTCAGGAAGGATGTTGATTAGAGTATCAGCTGCATTGGTAGTTACAGTTTCAGTTGTGGATATTCCGGCAGCATTCATGGCGTGTGCGATTTGATCAGTTTTCTCAGTTGAAATATTTTGTTGTTTCTGTTCTAGGAATTCTGCGATATTATAATCTTTCTCTTCAGAATTATACAAATTTTTAGAGTTAGGATCAGCTTCTGAAGCATTCATGCTATTAGTATCAAACGTATAGTCTACATTTTCTAATATATCTTTATTTGACTGTGGAGATTCACAGTTATCAGGATGTTCATTTTGATCAATTTTTTCCTCAGACAGCTCTTCCATCAATTCAATCTTTACCACAGACTTTATTTCCGTTTCAATTGGTATATTTTCACTTGGTACAGTGATATCTGAATTCTCTCGAGGCTCAATAGCTTGATTATGATTTACGTATTCTTGTCTTAATGATAAACTCAAATCGGCAGTAGTAAGTTCTGTGTATTCCGTTTTAATAGGTGTCTGGGAGTCGTCATTCAAACTACTGTCTGAACACTGCGGTGGACTAGCGTCAGATACTTGAGTCACTCGTGGATCACACGTCACTGGATTTTGCGCAGCAGCAGTGACCGGTAATTGCCCGACTTGAACCACATCAACTATAGCTTCGACCGGACCAGGCTCGATGAAATCTGGGTGAGTCAAACCGAAAGGAAATATTGTGGTATCATAAAAGTCCTCATCTTGTTTAGACTTTATATTTCGCTCTGTTATTGAATTAAACTCCTTAGAAGTTTTTCTAAAAAATGCTTGGACTTTATCTTTCAACTGAATATAGGAAAGATAATGTCGAATTTTAGTGAATTGGTCGTCTTTTTTTGGATCATTTGTTATGGATATAGCCATTTGATCTTGAATACAAAAATCATAATCTTCAGACAGTAAAAACGGCTGAATTTGTTTTACGTCCGGCAGAGTCGCAGCCGAAACTTTTAAATCCTCCCCCTCTTCCAAATTTTGTATGACTCTGCCGGACCCCTCACCAAAACCCATATTGAAATTATTTTCGTTAATATCACGTACTATATATTTACTTTCGTCATATTCTGATCTCAACTCTTCGGTTAATGTCTGTTCCAAAGGGTCTGTAGCTTTAGACATTTCGGTATTTTCTAAATCTACGAATAAAACATCATTAATACTTGGTTCTAGTTCTTCCGGTGTTGGATAAGAATCCTTAATTGGCCATCCGGTTAACATTTTCGGAACATCTATATTTTCCTTGTGAAATGGTTGTGAAAATGAAAATTTTACAGAACTAATATAATTACTTAAACGATCGAATTCCTTAGTGAATAAAGTATTAGTGCAGGAAAACGGTGTAAATTTAGGATGATCTATATTTTTACCTTTTCTATATCTCTTTTCAATTGTTTTTATATCCTTCATACCTATCTTACGCTTTAAGATTTTCTTGCATTGCTTTACGTTTAAAGCATTGTTAATTTTATTTCCATAAGTAACCTTTGGCATCAATACTTTTAAATTTTCTGAATCTTCGTGCAATAATTTATGACCATCTTCAAGTATTTCTTTAGCATTATCTAAAGATTCTATTTCATTTTCATTACAGTTAGTACTTTTTATATCTCTTGGCACATATGATATATTTTTGTTGCGACATTCAATCATAGAACTTTCTAATATATGGGGACAATTTATAACACTATCTACGAAGTCAACAGTATTTGAATGTTTGTTGGGACTATCTAATTTAAAATATTCTTCGTTCTCTTTTTTTTGTAGTTCAAGACTCGTTTCTAAATTACCAAGAGTTTTGTCAAAATGGGCTTGAACAGTATTTTCAGTACTCAAGAATTCTTTATTATCCAATTCAATATTTTGAATGTAATCCTCATCCAAAATTTCGACATTATCCATTTCAACAATTGTTTCAGTTATATTATCATCTGTTAATGTGGTGTCATCATCGATTACAAAAACGCATTCTTCCTGTTTAATTTCCCTAACAGAATTTAAAATTTCATCTTCATTCATATCTTTAGGAAGTACGTATACTGCGGCATATTCGTGGTCTGAATTTCCTTTGGTGATTCCTGGTTCATCACAATTCTTTTTGAATTTCTGCGTATTCGTTTCCTCACTGTCGAAAGGATTTTCTGAAACTGTAACCTTCATAATACAATTTTCAGAATTATTATTGCATTTTAAAGGCTTCTCCATATCATAGTGGTCAGTTACATTTGTCGCTTCGATTTTGTTTTCTATGCTGTACAAATACTCCCTAAAAACTTCATCAACAATTAGTTTATCAGAATGCTCAGTACCCGTATTAGATGAATAGTTATTGTTTATTTTTGTCACTTGAACCTTGTTGTCTATATTGTAGATATTGTCTGTTAATACTTTATCAATAACCTGTTTATTAATGTGTTCAGTATGTATATGAGGTAAGCATTCATCCGTTATTTTTTTTACTTCAACCTCGTTTTTTATGATGTTGTCGTCGTCCTTTATAAAATGATCATCGGCCTGTTTGTCAGAATGTTCAATATGTGCATCAGATATTTGAGATATATTGCCAAATCCTGTAAGACATTTCGCTGTTGGGTTATGTATATCGCCTTCAGTGGTTTCTACAATGATAGGAGCAACTTCACAAATTATTAAATTACTGCTAGATTTTTCTGCTTCTGATTTTTTGCTAGATTCGTTTTTATTTGAAACGATATTGTTAAGAATTTCACCGATATCGTCCCTTTTATTAACATAGTTCTCCTGGGGTTTTTCATTCGCTAAATCTTGAATATTCGTTTCATTACTTTTCTTAATTTTGGTATCGAGCACTTCATACATTTTATCATGCTTATTATTTTCATCATTTCCCCCAGTCTTGATTTTATGTAGCTTTGGTTGCATCTCAAGATTGTGCCCAAATACTTTAAAATTTTCGTCATTTATTAAACTGCCATCATTTTGTAACATGAGTCCACCTGAATCCAAGATATTTTGTCCTTTATGGTCTTCTGTATTTGCTTTCTTAAAGATAGCTTTACGTAAGTTTTTAACTTCAACTTCTTTAATAAAGTTATCATCTGAATTTGACTGAACTATACGAGTGGATAACATACCTGTCTTTGTATTATTGTACTCAATAACTAATCCTGTATGTAAATACGATTTATCGGACTCATGCTCATCAATATTACGTTCCTCCGAAAAAGTTATGCAATGCTGTTTGGTTTGTAACACTTCGCTTTCGGAATTGTTGGGTATTAGATTATTTTCTTCATTCAAAATCAAATTATCAAATAGATCCGCATGTTCGGTCAAAATACTTTCACTGTTGTTACTTGCTACATCACTTTCACGATCACTTTCATAAGATACCGTTAAGAAATCAAATGATTTATTAGATTCAGTATCTAAGTTGTCCATTTCATGTGGTTCTAAACCTTTAGTTGAATTATACGCATCCTGTTCATAGTTAGTTACAGTGACATTTACAATTGGTTCAGTTTTGGAAATTTTAACCCCACCATCGTTATTGACATCAACAGATAACTTTCTCTTAAGATTCTTAGAATGAGTTAATTCTGAATTATTTTTTTCAGCACTTAAACACTTCGCTTTATAAGTAGTAAGGTTATTTTGTAAATATGTGTTGACTATTGTTATAAGTTTTGGTACATTATTGATAGGTTCTAAATCAAGTTTACAGGTGTATTGGTGATTGTAATTCTCAGTTATTTTAGTTTCAACGCTTAACGTAGTTTTCAATATATGCCATTCAGAAACACAAATATTTGACTCAGATTTCCATCTGTCTTTATTACAGTTAGCGATAAACAGATTTTCTTTACTTCGTGAATTTAGTTGAGGCTTCGATACAAACCATTCAGCTACACAGGTACAGATGGGTATCTTTTGAATTAATGTGAGAACGTTTTTTCTTATTTCGTTGTTAAGTGACGCAATTTTCTCAAATACATCTATTACTGGTGAGGTCCTACCAGATTCAGCAGAATGCATAGGTGACTTCAGTATATCATCAACCATTAAATCTTGAACTTTAGTTTGAGATAAAACATGTGTATTCTGGTTATCTTCTTCATCTTGCTTTACAAAAGTTCCAACCTCTTCCATGGCAGTGTTTGTATTAGATTCTTGTCTACAAACGCTAACCATATAATCATTACATTTAATAAGATCTGTAAGAGCTTGCTGTGTTGAGTTTAACTTTTCATATTTTTTTACAACGTCATCACAGTTAACAAGTTTCACATAGCAATTTCCATATTTGGAAATCGAACTAGAAAATGTTTTATGTAAATTATAATTAATTTTACTTTCATTCTTTGAAATTGCGTTTTGATGGTTGTCTGATAATTTACTTCGTTTCGTAGTATATGCACTATGAGTCTTTGACATGGTTTGTTCACTAATTGATTCGTTGGACGCCATTGCTTTTTCCGATATAATTGTGGTAATAAAAGCTGAAGTATCTTTTGGTATATCACTTACCTCTATGACACCAGAATCATGTTCAAAGTAACCTTCACCATTCTTGTTTATAATTTCTAAAGTTTCTTTTTGATGTCGCTTTTCTTTTAGCTCCATGCTTTCAATGTTGTTAACTCTAGTATATAAATTATCACATGTACTTAATTTTGGTAGATGTTGACCAATACCTAGTGGAATTAATTTTACTTTGCAATTCTGATCAAATTTTTCCTGATGTGAAGTAAATATACGATTATCCAAGGATGGTATTTTAAAATCACCAAACTCAGTTTTGAAATGTTGATAGGTAATATTGTCCTCATCATCACTTAGTAAATCAATAGTTTCAATAGGTCCAATCGGAGATTTGGCTTCTAAATTTATTTCTTGTATTCGAGTCTCTAAGATTTTTTTCGGGTTATCAAGTGTGGTTGTAGCCACCTGTTTAATGTTTAATGTGTAACATGTTTTGTCTGTTAAGCCACCTAAAAGTACAGATTTTAAAGAAGGGTTTGAAAATAACATGTCAAAATCAACATCCTCTTTTCCATATGAAGATGCTTTAAAAGTTCTTCCATTTGGTAATTTTATACGCACAAACTTTTTCAGTGGATCCCTGGCATCGTTTGGTAAAGGTATAATTTTTATACTGTCTTTATAAAACTGTGGTATACCTGACGCATTGTCGTTACCTTTATGCACATTTGAAGAGGAATAATTTTTTTGACAACTTTGATTCTGGACTTTTTTATTAATAACTGTCACATTAGGGTCTTTGGTTCGAAGTTGATTATACATTAAGTTCTCCTTATCTTGTGTAACACTTTGGTTTAGATTGTCAACCTGAGTCAAAGAAGTCGCATTTGTATGTACTTTGTTTTCTAAGGTTAAATCGATTAAGTCTTGTAGTGTTTCTACTTTATTTGTTTCATCAGTGTGGTCTTTATAAGTATCTTGAGCTCTAGGAGTTACAATAACATTTTGAACAGTCTCATCAGCTCTTCTTTTGTCTTTTGTTGATTCAGAATCGATGATATTAATAGCATCACTTTGAGTTTGGACATCAAATTTGCGTATTGTATCACTATTTTGAATTTGTTGCACAAGTGTATGAGAATTTGTCATGGGTATGTTAGTATTATCAGGTGTCTTGTTAGATTCTAATATTATAGTTGCTCCAGATGTTTCATTCTTTGGTATTTTAGAACCTAATATTTGATCTTCTAGATCAACAGGATCCGTAGGAGTTAAATTGTTTGGAAATTGTTCCAGATTATTACTATTTAATTTTTCTTTCTTCTTCCTCTTCTTTCTACTTACCTTTTGTATCACTACAGAATCTTCATTAATATTAATGTCTTTAGATTTATCTAATGCGCCTTTAATTGTTTCTTTGGAAATACATGTAGAGACTTTTTCAATACCTAGGTTTATATCGTTACAATTAAAAGAACTTGATTTTGGTTTTATTTTATTTATCTTATCATTGACATGCTGCCCAAGGTCCGTATCAATAACGGTAGGTTGACGGGGAATTTTATTTGAAGAACGTAATAATATTCGTCGACAATGCATGGATTCAGATTTATTGTCCTTAGATATTTTAGGCTTTTCAGATTCGCTTTTAAGATTTAGTGTTTTTTCAGATTTATTCTCTTTAGATGTCTTACACTTAATTTCGTTTTGAATCTTTTGTATTTTTACATTCAACAACGAATCTAATCTTTGGGTTTTAATGGATTCAGCTGAAGTTTGATTAAATTTTTTCCCTTGTTTGTTCGATTGTATTTTTATTTCAGCAGAATTCGGCATACTTGATTTTAACTGTAATGGCATATAAGATAGTGGAATAGGATTATCATTAGAATAATGGTGGATTTTTCTGTTAATAATACAAAGGCGTTTCATTTTTAACCTATCTTGGTCATTTATTTTCTTAAAATCATTACTCATCATCATTCTAGTAGTTATTAAATCATCTTGATCTTTGTCTTCAAAGAAAAAATGTTGTTGCTCCTGTACTTCTGACAGAACTTTGCGGTCATTATTCTTAGGTATGTCAACATTTAAATGGGTTTGCCCTCGTTTAGAAGAGAATTCAATTAACTGATCAGCCATATTGGAATTGCTTTTGGATTCACTGTTATTACCTAATTCATTTTTACAAGCAACTGATACATTTGATGTAGTTTTTATTATTTCGGTAACATCAAATTGGGTTGAAGATTGTATTTCAGGAACATTTAGTAATTCAGGAATTTCCGTAGATACGTTTTGGCTTGCTGTGACACTGATAAATTTATTTTCAACTACAGGAGATACAAATGGTGTTGCTCGGTATAATGAAGTGTCAGAGGTCTTATTAACTTCAACATATGTGTTTAGAGGCAAAGGGCTCACATTATTTCGCAATGTTGTTTGTGAAGTTGAAAATTGTTCATAATTTACACCAGGATCAACAATTACTAAATTTCCAAATGCTTGTGGAACAGTAGTGCCCATAAGTAAATTTTGAGAATTCATAGCAGTTGAAATTACGTGTTCATTGGTATGATGGCTTCTAAAATTATTTTTAGCATGATTATCTTTTTTATTTATTATTAAGTTATTTCCTTGGTTTGATCCTCGCATATTTAGTTTATTATATATTTTCGAATTATCAGGACCCTCAGAAAGTATTTCCGGATTATTGTTTATAGATGTCGAAGTTGCTTTTACTGGAGTAGTGTATATATTTTCTACACCATTATCACATTGCAATAATGATAAAGGAACTGTCCTATTAGATTCGAGCTCTGAAAAATTATGTGCAATAGATACTTCTGGTTTTGTAATAACTACACTTTTCTTAAACATGTCATTTGTGTGTTTTTCTAAATGAATATTACTCTTTTTGAGGGCATTATCCATTGATACTTTAAAGTTATCATCATCAGAAGAAAGTTCTCCAATTTCTTGTCTTAGATCATCATCCATTAATTCTTCTAACAGGTCATAATCCGAATTTGCTATACCTGATATAAAAGGATCATCTTCTTGTGGCAATGGGCATATAAATTGCTTCTGAGCATCCATGGACAATCTCTTGGATGTTCCTGAGTTACTTGTCTTTTTATTTAGTGCATGAGAATTTGATGAGTTTGATGTTGATTTCACTAAATTAGAGTTAGTGTTAAGTACTTCAGTTGTGCTTGCAGATTTTTTTCTTGTTTGGTTCTTATTACTATGTTTACTTGTAGCAGGATCCCTTTTAGTCACATGCTTTTGACTTTTTATTGCACTATGACTTCTGCTTTTTTCTGAGTTGTTTGTTTTTGTCCCAGATTTAGTATTTTGTTTTGGCTCTGGTTTTGTAGCATTGAATTTATCAAATGATTTTATTTTCTCGTCTTGTGTTCTATTATCTCGTATACTGTCTGCAAATGCTTTAGCAAATGAACTTTTATTTAACGCTACATCTAAAGCATTAGGACCTCTACTGGGAGTTTTATGAGCTAAAATAGCATTCATTACACTCTCCCAATCAGTGCTAGTGGTTCCTTTCAATGGTTTGTTTTGCAGATCATTTGACAGATCGCCACTCTTATCAATTTCAGTCTTTTTTACATTTTGTTGTTCTAAATCGGAGTTTTTCAATAAACTTCGAGAAATTTTCGTCGTAGACATTATTAAGTTACCATCAGATTTAATAATATCATAACTTTTTTGAGTCTTTGGATTAGTCGATGTACACGAGATATTTGAATTTGTGAATGATGATTTATTTACCTGTTCATTTTCACTTACTTTAGAAGTACAATGTATATCTAAATTATGTTTGTTAAAAATACGATTATTAGAACAAGAATTTCTGATTTCTGGAATCTGATTTATGGAAATATTATTTCCCTCAGAATTTGTGGTCAGATTGCTCTTTGTACTTGAAGTTGTATTCAATTTGTTTTGTTGTCTAAGTAACAATACTAGATCATTTTGATCTTTCTCTGAAAGTGAGGAGCATATTGATCCCGTTTTGTCTAAAGACCTATTTATAATTTGGTTTTCATTTTTAATGTCTGCAAAATTAAGTTGAGAGTTTTGAGTAGTTGTGTTAATTTTTAGACCAAAAGGACTCGTTTTCATAGCCTGAACTGTAGTTTTCTTTAATTTTTCCGCTTTTGTTATAATTTGCGTATTATCATGTGGTGCACTGAAAGGAATACATTTGTTTACATTCAATTTGGACTGTACATAATTCGTCTTTACATTTTTGACGTCCTCCGTGGCTTGACTTGGTCCTTTGGACACAGAACTTTTGGGAACATCGTAATCTTGTAATTTAACTAATGCATCAACAACTTGTTTCAATTTTGAATCATTTTGTCGATTTTTATGCATGTAACTTAGGCGTGAAAATGTATTAAGCGAGTTATCTATTTTTTTCTGACTGCTAAACCGCTCTGGTGTTGTGTGTTGGACATTTTGCGGTATTTTCATATCATTTTTCTTCACAGATGGCATTACAGGAGTAATTCTGGTTACGGGTTGAACTTCTTTAGGAATTGTATCAGTTTGTGTTACTAAAGATTTATTATTATTTACAGCAGCACCAGCATTTATTGATTTTTGTAACTCCTTTAAGAAATCTTGGAACTTATTTTGCTTTGCTATTCCAAATGATTGTATAGGATTTGGTGACTGTTCAGGAGTGAACACATTCGGGTTTTGGTTTTGAGCTATATCTAAGTTTTTTTCTTTTACTGCATTCTGATTTAAACATTGATTTTTTAATTGAGGTTCAGTTATAGGATTTATGTAAGGATTAGACGTAGTAACGTGAGAAACAGATTTTTTATGATCATTCTTCTGAGCCAAATACGTCACTGGATGGGTGACATTATTATTATTATTAACAATATGAAGTTGTCCTGTTTCTTCGATAGGTTTTTTACTTATGAAAACTTTTGGTATATTTGGTATTGTTACAACTTTAGGTGTTACTTGGCTTTGAAAATTATTATCAGACCTTTTAATAGAATTTGATATATTAGTATGTTTTGAATAGCTGGACTTGGTATTTTCAGGGCTGTTAATAATACTTGTGTCTGCGGACAATGAATTGTTGGGACATTCAGATTTCATCATACCATTTGCCATGTCAGAATAAATAAAACTGTTTAATAAAATATTTTCACACCCTTTGATATAACTTGATACATCCCTATTCATTGCATCATTTGAAGTTTTACTTTCGAATCTCTTCATACCATTTGATATGTCAGAATGAATAAACTTATTAGATATTTTAGTCTCTTGTCTGTTGATACTGTTTGATGTGGTGGAACATATTGAACTATCCTGCTCGTTTCTCTTCAAACTATTAGAGATATCAGAATGCGTTAACCTGTTTGTAAACTGACTTTCAGGCCTTCTGATACTATTTGACAAATCTGTATTAATTGAATCATTTGAACTTATGAGAGTCGCATTGTTTTGCTCCGACATTCTATGCTTTATGTTTGTTTGTCGTCGAAAATCAATAAGCCGCGTTATTTTTTGCTTTACTTCTTCGGTGACATTATTAGTATTTATTAGTAAAGACGTCGGTGTACAAGCATCCTTGTTTCGATCGTTACCATTTTCTAGTTTAATATTACCTACGTTAAACTGTGGATAAGTATTATCGGAAGTACAAGGAGAAGCTATCGGATGATTGTTGTAATTCGTAGCACCATTTACTACACAAATCTCGTTGCTACTCTTTGGAACCTCGATTTTTTCCGTATTTGTATTAATTTCTGGTGACTTTAATTCGTCCATAGAATAAAGTCCATCAAACACAACATCATTGATTACTTCAGAATTTATAGAATTAAGAGAAAACTTCCCCTGGCTATCATAATCACTGTCATTAACAGAATTAAATGACAAAGAATCATTAGCAGCTTCTCTAGGTTTTGTGATCTTCATTCCTACTAGATTAGACAGAGGGGCTGTTTTTTTAGGTAGAAGATTATCTTTTTTCTTGCGTCCAGGTTTATTTTTTATTTTCTCTTTGCTTTTCTGTATTTGCTCACTTGGTTCACGAATATCAAGAGGATCTTCGACAGTCTTTTTCCTTCCAGAGTCTTTATGTCTTTCCTTGCTGTGAGGTCTTTCTTTTTTCTTAGCTTTTCTTTTAGCTTCTGCCATTAAGCTGAGCGGATCAGAATCTTCACTTAAGTTCAAGGAAATCCGTTTAGATTTCTTTTTCAATTTTACAACATAACAGTCAGAATCTAAGCTACTAGAACATGGGCTTTCAGTCTGTCCTTGGCTATAATTGGCACTTTCCCATATTTCTTCTGGTGGTAACTCGACAAGATGTTCATAACCTTATGGGACAATTTTATATCTCATTATAGTGAATATGAATTTATAAACAATGTTATTAAATTAGTATTCAATGTTACTTTTCGCATTATTAGTAACACTGTATATGCATGGTTTCATAGAATAAAAACTATCCTAGGTTGTGTGTTACAAGAGTATTTTAATTATCTAAGATACATACCTTTTTCAATACCGTAGAATATATCGTTTTCCTCTTCGTCGTCTTCCTCAGGGAGATGCTGAAACTCCTTCGGGTCTAAGTTAAGGTACTTCAGCTCTGTGGTGAGCGCCCTCGTGCCTCCGTGAGTACGCTCCATGTAATTCCGACAATTATCCAATAATGTTTCCCTGTAACGCACAAAATATAAAATCTTTTCATTATCTCTATCCTAACTAATATATCATTACATAGTATAAAATAAAGTCCCCTACCGGTCTGTCTGTCTGTCTGTTCGCGAAAAAAAAAAAAACTAACGAAAGGATTGTTATGTGGTTTTAACAGTGGATAGGGTATTATAAGGAATTTTTTGTCGGTTTTTTTCATAATAAGGGCGGGACAACGTCTGCCGGGCCCGCTAGTATAGTATAAAACAAAGTCCTCTGCCACGTCTGTCTGTTCGTGATAAACTCAAAAACTACTGAACGGATTGACATACAGTTTTCACCAGTATATAAAGTGGTTCATGAGAAAGAATTTAGTATATAATTAGTCAAGGTTTTTTTTTATTATTAAGCCCACTAGTATAATATATGCAAGAGTGATGATGTTTGACTGTATATTTTTCCCTTGACTACTCATTATGAAATTTGTCCAGCATATTATCAGGAATACAGAAAAGCACATAGGGTACCTTACATCCCCAAAAAATGTACCGTTCCTGAGGGATATATCAAATGACGCAAATTAAGGCGCGTGGAACCGCGAGAATAAAAATTAGTAATAGATTTAAAAGTTATGTCATTGACTGCCTAAAAAGAAGAATTTGAAATGATTTCTAAAGCTCTCTACTAAGCAGTAGTATTAGAACACCACGTCAATCGTTGTTTGCCTGAACGAAAACATAATAACAAAACCATACTGGTAGAGTTTATTATGGTGCCTGCCTAGTTAGTTCCGATCCACACATTGCAAATGCATTGTGAAACACCCGTAAGAATATTTCAGCGGCTGCACTAGGGGTTTTGTTACAAAGTTAAGTCATATATATTACTAGCGGGCCCGGCAGACGTTGTCCCGCCCTGATTATAAAAAAATCAGTGACAAATTATATACAAAAACGTTCCTCATGAATCACTTTATCCATTGGTGAAAACCGCATGAAAATCCGTTCAGTAGTTTTTGAGTTTATCGCGAACAGACAGACAGACAGACGCGGTAGAGGACTTTGTTTTATACTATGTAATGATAAGTATTTATACGTGTATAAACTTTTAAATGCCCTTATTTATGTTAATTCTGCTATATTTGCTTTGTTGTTAGCTGTACGATCACCTTTTATCATAAAACAAAGCATAGAATATTATAAAGTAAAATAATACACACCTGTCCATATCCCAAGAAAGTGTTTTGAGCCTTGGTCCAGATAACAATACAGCTATATCCTGACAGAGCACCGCACTTAGACCGAGTGCCTCGCCTTCTGTTAATATGGCTGTTGATAAAATATTCGATTGTTGTTTCTGATGTTTCAAATTTAAAGTTTCCGAAGTCTTCACGAAGTTTGTTTGTGATCGGCTATCGTTTGCCCAGCTACCAAATTCGGATGCAACGGCTTCCTGTTTTTCTTGGATATCCTGAAACGCGGATACTGGTAGTAAAATAAAAAATGCATTTTACACTTACTCAGTTAAAAGTTTGAGCTGTTTGTTTGACTATCTATCACTACAATTCTACAGATAATAGTTAAGGACCAGTCTATGTTGTAAAGTGTTACCATCAACGATCATGTAAAATGTCAACTATGCTTGTGTTTTGAATGCTAGCATGCATCGTGGACCTCAAACTGGAATGTATCCAAACAAATTAAAGGCAAATCATATGCTTCCATTCAAGATAATATCCCGAGTAAGCCATGGTTCTATAAGTATTGCGACTGTTGTAAACTTGCTGCATCTACTATCTGTAGACTGAGGATAGATCACGTGTGTTCTCCAGTCCATCTTGCAAAGCTCACAATCAGGGACAACTTAATATGTGAATGTGGGCTAGACGAAAGCACTCTAGAACACATCTTCTTCAATTGTCCTAATCTAGTATATTCCTTGTATGATATTTTGCCTGACAGTATACCCCGTCCTTCTGATTTTAAATCTTTGCTTTTATATGTGTTTTCTCCGTTTGTCTAATTTTATAACTAATTACAAAATTAAACTTTAACATTACTAACACTAATTATTATGTAAATTTATATTTATTTATTTAAGCATGATGTCTATTGTATTTGTCCTTGGATATAGTAATTGCCTAATTTGGAAGAGCAGAATTATACAATTAATATTTAATACTACCTATAAAGTGACTCTTCCATGACTAACTTGACACTGAAAGAATTCGTTTCTACGAGACGCCATTATTTAAATGTTAAAGTTGAAGTAGCATATAACACAATTATACATACTAATCTATAAATATAAATATGTTGTACAGGTATTACCTGAAACGTGATTTCATGTCAGTATACTACAAGAAGTGCACCGTATTGTATTTGCTATAGTCCATGTTTGCATATGGTAAGTCCGATTTCCCTACTGCATACATTAAAAAAAATAAAAAATATCACAACAGTGTCCTACAAGAAGTAGATTATATTGTATTTCCTATAGTCCATGTTGTTATTAAACATAGATTTCATTGCACCGTTTATTTTCACTGCTATTTAGGTTCAGTTTAGTGAATACGGTTATCACTACATATTATAAAACAGAGTCCTCTGCTACGTCTGCCTGTCTTTCCACAATAAACTCAAAAACCATTGAACAGATCTTCATATGGGTACATAAAGTGATGAGGATGTGGTCATAATTTATCAAGGATTTTTTATATCATCAGGGCGGGACAACATCCACCTGACCATCTAGTTTCGATATAAATTGAGGTAAAATATAAATTGTGCAAGTGATACGTACAACATGAAGGGGTGGCAGGTGTGGTGCTTTCTTAATAGCCTCGTACATGAAGGGCGAGGGGTGCACGGAGAACGCTGTGAGGGTGCACTCGCACTGTACCCGAGGGCTGCCACCGAGCAGCGAGCCCAGCGACGTGAACCACGACGACAGCGTCTGCTCCAGATCTCGTGCCTCCGTCTCCTGAACCATCGAAACCAGGTACGTAGATTTTGTCATAAGACGTTACACAACTTAATTGTAACTTATGTAAACAACACAGAATAGTTTTTACACCAACAGACAATCATGTGCTATTTATATATTTCAATGTTTCTTTCTCCTTCTCCCTCTCTTTGTATATATTTCGAGTACGTTTAGAATATACTTGCACAGGGGGACAGCAGGTGCGGTAGACACCATATTTTTATTACAAAAACGGACAGTTCGAGAAATATACAGTATGGGACCTCGTGAATCATTAAAGATCAAGGTTCACGATTCTATGTATATGCATCACTAATGTATGTCTGCAAAAACTTTGAGAAACTGTATTTCGTAAAGGCCTAGCATGATCTAA
Source organism: Antheraea yamamai (assembly GCA_036509395.1). Taxonomy (NCBI): domain Eukaryota; kingdom Metazoa; phylum Arthropoda; class Insecta; order Lepidoptera; family Saturniidae; genus Antheraea; species Antheraea yamamai. The sequence continues at coordinate 134,315 of AP028450.1, read as the reverse complement.
ACACTAAAAGAGTGGCAAGTTAGTCGTCTTAGAATCGGTAAAACCAGTAAGTTTTTTAGGTAGTAATTAGTGTTAGATTTTACAACAAAGTCTCAAAGCATATTACCGATTTGTCAGACTGTAAGTTAAGTGCCATGTCAAACGGGTTTTCGTGTCAAAAGGCTATGGCTATTTATTATAGAGTGGATCGATATGTGAATGATGGTGATGTCTGAAATTAATTCCTTTACATTCACTAAAAACGATTGTAATGTGTAATGTATTTTACATATATATATATACGTGTTAAAAAGATAGATCCGACACAGTTTCTTCTCGATGACAGGGTTATTTGTCCGAACCGGTGGTAGTTTTGACGATCATAAGCGCCTCCTTAAGGCCTAAATTGAATAAGTATTTTTCATTTTGAAGTTACAAATTTAAAACAATTAACACAGCGTCGATTCGTATCCCTGAGAAAGAGTCAGAACATTCAGTAAAGGAACACAACTCGTTGAAGTCATAGCATGCTAGTTACCATCCATCCTTAAATTGAAAATCTGTCGTCAAACACCTATAGGTGTGTTCCGGCAACTGCACTTGAGTATTGGACCCCTTTAAGATTTAGCGTGTTTACTATTTAACTCGCATCAGGTGATATTGTGGTGAAATGCTATAAAATATAAAAACAAATTACAGAGTACAATATTACACTCAGTGGTATGGCCTTTCCGAGCTTGCTTTATTTAATTTCATTAATACCTGGTTGCATAAAAACACCATTACATTATTTTTCCTATTTTAGATATTTGTTATATCCGTAGTAACAATTGATTAATGTCTATTGTTTTATGATTACCTTTTCGGTCTTCATTTTGAGCCTCTCCAGTTCGTTCATGCCGGCCGTCAGCGCACGAACGTACAATTCGCATACGAACGGTTTCATACTTTCTGTACTCTGAAAATTATAATATCTATAATTAATGTTTACGCCTAAATATCGACATCGTGTTTGTGAATCGACGTGGTAATATCTCATCCCTCATTTATTTTTGTCCTCACATTCTCATTACCACCGTATTACGTAATACCGTCCACTGCTCGTCACTACACCAATTAATAGAATATAAATTCAATTTTTATGTTTTGTAATGTGTTTTATTTTGTGATCACTTAGTGTATCCGTTTTAGTAATTGTTATACATACTTTGTACAATTACATTAATTTAAGTAATCAAAGCATATTTTGAATATGGTCCCTACATATCGGAGTAAAGGGCTTTCGAGCATAGGTGAAGAAATGGAACATTTCTTTGTTACGATAAAAAAAACAAGACGAACGGGAGGGAGTAGGGGGAGGGGGGTTTACTGGCGGTCAACGCGATGACGTATTACCACCATCGCACTCGGAGCGCCCGCCACGCGTCTCACTTTGTTGAGCTAGCGCATCGTGCACGGCGGACTTGTTAATGGTTATAATTTGTAAACGCTATAATTTGTATTTGACAATTACATTTTTAATATTGGTTTGGTGCTGTTTTTAAATGTGTGACAGGTTACATTTGGAGTAGATATAGACACCCCCCACAAGTCTAAAACCGTAAAAATGTTGCTTGGCGTATTTTATTAACGGCCCCTTATCTATTAGAGCGAGTTCTTAAATTTATCTGTGAAACATTCTGATAACAGGGTACGTGGCATTCACGCTGCATACATCTAGGTCAGTGGTACTCAACCTTCTTTTAGACGGGCCACAAACACGTATCACTCATGGCGTTACGGGCCGCAAACTACAAATATTTATGTATTAAATAAAAAAAACGTAATTTCAAATTCACAACGTATTAATGTACTGGAAAATAAGGAACGCATTGCGGTCGTGTTATCTGGCATCTATTTAATTTACTGAGCGTGCTCATAGTTTTATCTGATGATTTAAAATAAAGTATAATCGGGTGGGTCAAGTACAAAGAGCCGGCGGGCCGCAGGTCGAGTACAGCTGATCTAGGAGGCGGCGGAGAGGGTCCGTGAGGAGGAGGAACCCTCTAAGCGGCCCTCTCCGCCAACGGCGGCGGCAGTTTGATCGCCTCCTCCCGCCACCGTAGTCGGGTCCAGGGAAGATGGGTCATCTTCGCCTGGCACAAGTTCCGCATACCGAGAGGACGGCTGGTACATACCCGTCCCCGTCGACGAAGAAGGCCTGAGATGTAGTCCATTGCGATCTCGTCTCGAGTACAGCGGTAGGTGAGAGCACAAAAGGAAAGTGTGTGTGTGGTCGTGTCGCTTGTACCTGTGCGTGGACGGCGACCGCGAGCGTGTGCAGGTGTCGCGCGGTGGCGGCGGGCGCGGCGAGCGCGACCGTGTCCGCGACGAGGCGCGCGCCCGCCACGAGCCGCGTGAGAGCGCGCGCGCACCAGTACAGCGCGCTGCGGCACGCGCCCGCGCACCCGCCTAACACCATGCACCGCGCTATCGTCACCTGCAACAACCCACCACACTATTACGCACCCTCCTATACGTGAGCGATTTCCTTGCGAGCGCGAAAAAAACAAACAATAAAGTAAATTTTCAAAAAAAAGTATTAACCGACTTCAATATCAATCAAAAACCCATTAAGGCACTAAAAAACGGGAAAATAAATAGTTTATCAAATTAACCAAATTAAATAAAACATATGAATATGTGTGCTACCTAGAGATGTATTGGAAGTCGCGGGAAGTACCAGCTTTCAAATAAAAAAAGAATAATCAAAATCGGTTCACCCAGTCCAAAGTTATGAGGTAACAAACATATAAAAAAAAAATACAGTCGAATTGATAACCTCCTCCTTTTTTTGAAGTCGGTTAAAAACAAACAGGCGACGTGTATTCAAGTGTCCTACGTGACCAACACGGACGCGGAGTGGGAACGGTGCGGCGCGAAGCGATGCGAACGCGATCAGTCGCTTCGATTTTTTCGGGCGAATGTGACGCGGGCAATGATATCATTACATAGTATAAAACAAAGTCCCCCCTACCGCGTCTGTCTGTCTGTCTGTTCGCGATAAACTCAAAAACTACTGAACGGATTTTCTTGCGGTTTTCACCAGTCGATAAAGTGATTCATGAGGAAGGTTTTAGTATATAACTAGCGGGCCCGGCAGACGTTGTTCCGCCCTGATTATAAAAAAAATCCTCTTGTTGTTCCTCATGAATCACTTTATCCACTGGTGAATACCGTTTGAAAATCCGTTCAGTAGTTTTTAAGTTTATCGCGAACAGACAGACAGACAGACAGACGCGGTAGGAGACATTGTTTTATACTATGTAATGATTTGCCAAGGATTTTTTTATAGACAGGGCGGGACAACGTCTGCCGGGCCCGCTAGTTATAACTAAAAAGCTGATACGTCATAAACTCTTCGACAGCGGCTTGTTAAAACTTGGCTAGCTAGCTTATTTTTCACGGATGCCCCGTCAACCCGCCCGTATCTAAGCAATATATAACTATTTCTTTTTCACTACCGATATTCATATTACTTTACCATATATCATGTGAAATATCATGTACGAAACGTATCTACAGCTTTTTAGTTATAATATATCATTGGACGCGGCAGCATTAAGTAATAAGGGGTCAGTCCGTATCTCTTGGTACAAATTGTGGAATTCCCCATGTATATGCATTTCTAAATACATATTAGTCTCATTTCTCTAACGGACATCCTTCTTCAGTATTTGATATTTGGACAATGAATTCTCTGAAAGTATTACTTTGTGTGCCGCCATGAAAAACACACAAAGACGAATTGCCGAAAGGGGGCGGTCTAATTCAGCGGCGGGGCGATTCGCACACATATATTCGTAGGAATTCGCGTGTCACCGCTTCATATCGCTTTGAATCGCCTATGTAGGACGTAACTTTACGCACGCACGTGTGAAACAGAACATTTTACACAGTCCAGTACGTTAAACATCTATGAAAGATTGTACAAATCTGGAATGGCCCTCTTGCCGTACGTTGCCAGACTGAACACACGTCATGTAACCTTTTAGACGCATTAAAGAAAAAAAAAGGAAGAGAAGAGGAAAAAAAAAAAAAAAAAAAAAAAAAAAAAAAAAAAAAAAAAAAAAAAAAAAAAAAAAAAAAAAAAAAGGGGGGAAAAAAAAAAAAAGAGTTACCAGTTTCACATACACAAAGCAAACGTCTATCTGGCGCATTTCACGTTAAATTCAGCCGTAGATATGAATGTGAATACACGATTTCCATCATGTTTATTTAAGCTATGTGCTTGTACAATCCGAAATTCGAATTTTTTGGAAGTAGTTTTTTAAAATTAACAAAATATTACACAGCAATTTACATAAGAAATTACTCTTTTTAAAAATAAAATGGAACTTAAAAGAAACTTTTTTGCTTTTATATACAAAACCGGAAGTAAAATTTTCAAAACCAAATTTTAATGACTTTGTCAAACATTTTTTAATTCTCTCTTATATCAAAAAGTAGCTACAAAGTACACATAAAATTACAACTTTTAAATATCTAAATGGGCACTGAGTTGGTTAAAGAGATATATCGATTAATGTTCACACATGTTGCACTGTGCTGAGGTCTGGAGCTCGCCTAATTACGATTAGTAACTAGATATCACAATAAAATGCCTTAATAATAACATATATAATCCTGTTTAGGGTAAAAATTATTGAAATAAGTATAATATAAATAAATGAATATACATCTGAATAGAAATATTAGTAAAGAGTAATAGAAAAAATGAATTTTGTGACAATGAAAGGCAACTAGTAGGGCAATTACTTATATATCGAATTAAATCAGAGTCAGGTGCTAGGAAGAAATAGAAATACGGTGGTAAGCCATTCCATATTTTTCGTTACCGTTTTAGTTATTGCTCTAATCTCGATGTGATAATGTGAATATCACAGATAGATTTGAAAACACGATCTACCTCACATAGTTACTTACATTTAACTAGAGTTGGATTAGTGAAACCGGCCATTAAAGTTTCGTTATTCAAAAAACAGGTGTAGATACCTGAGCGATGAGAGTGGCAACTTCTCTAGCGTTCTTCCATAGTTTCTTCTCCTTTGGTGAATTCTCGAGACGGTTTTCAAGCCTTTCTACTAACTGATAACAGGTGCGAAGGGGTGTTTGCTTTGCCTGAAAAGTCAATTGAAATGACTTGTAAAGTCACGTTCTCCGAGAACAAACTCCATAATCGTACTGCCAATATGGAATGGCATCCTTACTAGTAATTATTACCAGCAGTGAAAACACAAAGATCACAATTTCTTTACTCGGGAATAAGGAGATTTGACTGTATACATGTATTCCGAATACTTACAAATATTAAAACATGTGTTAAAACAATCAACAGCAAATAATTTTATTTAAATACCTAACACATGCCTTTCGCATAATAAAAATGGTAGAGGGTAAATCGAATAAAAAATAATAATAAAAATGTGTGTGTACTTATGTACACGCGTTAGAGGTTATACTTCTTTGGCGTAACAAGATAAAAATCTTTTAAATTTTTTTATCTTTTGCCTTATTTTACGTTTGTAGAAAAAAGACACTAACAATAGAAAAAAGGTATTTAATACATTGAAAGTTTTAATACAAAAGAAATACAAACAACAAATACAAAGAAACAAAATGTTGACTATAGCTAACTTCAGGGTGTCGGTTATTCGTGATGGTGTGCGCGCGCATCGTAATAACTTCAGGGTGTCAGTTTTTCGTGACGGTGTGCACGCGCATCGTAATAACTTCAAGGTGTCTAAAATTTAATCTCATCATTTTTCCCTAACGCGCCAAAAGAAGTATAAATTCAACAAAGTAACCTAGAACCATCTACGAAAAACTATGCATCAAATGGTCATAGCTCTGTGTTAACACATTCAGTAGTTTTAACCTGATTGAGCCTCAAAGTGCTGTATTTTCTTTATACTGGGTGACTGGTTACTCATTAGGAATATTTTTAGAGGACACTCAGTAGTTGATACTCGTTCTAAATCAATTTAAAAAATAGGTGCTTAATATTTGAAAAATTTAAGTCGATCCTCTACCCGTCTATGTTAAAGCACAGTATCAATAACTGTCGTGTGTGGTAAAAGTGAAATGAAAGTGAAGCTAACCAACTAACAAAAGAGAATTTTTCGAAGTTTGATCAAACAAAAGGGTTTATTGTCCGTTTTATTATGGAAGATTATAAACTCCGGGGCGCCGCTCGCAGGTTTTGTCACCTGACGTTCAACCAAATTTGTACTTTTGAGAGTCTTAAAAGAAACTTTAACTTATGTTTCTCTTTGTTGTTTATGAGTATTTTTTTTATATATTATTGTTTTATATGTTAAATGTGACCATGAACTATCACACGATTGAAGGTAGTCACTCTTTAAACTGTCACGGTGTATATACAAATATATAGATTTTGTCTCTGTTATAGATCAAATATACTCACCAATTCAATACATCTTGATCGTTTGTCACACTTATGAAGCAACACAAACTCGATGTCTACAACAAGTTCCCATATGTCCGAGGTGAAGCCGGCTTGTGTTTTCAAAATTTCAGTAAACTTTGGCTCTGCACTAACGGCTTTTGGTTTGTCTGTTGAATATCAAATATTTTATTGAAATGATTATTACAACTTTTAAAATTACAATATAGTGAAGAATTCATAGGAGAATTTATGTGATTATTATTTATATCACTTGTCAAATAATAAGTCATCAAGAGCAAGCATTTAATATCAAGAGCAAGGAATGAAGCTGCCCGAAATAACAAACTTCAAAACACTAATATATATTTAAAAAATTATAGAGGTCTGCCGTTCTTTTTTTTGTCATAGCAGCCAAACGAACACCTGATGTTAAGTGATCACCACCGTCCATAGACACTACCAACACCATTGGAGTCGAAAGTGCGTTGCCAGCCTGTATTTGGGGGAAGGGAGGGAAGGGGGAGAGGAGAAGAGAGGTGGGCCTCGGGCACTCTCACTGACCGAACAAAACCCAACAATGCAAGCACTGTTACTTCACGTCGTTTTCCTATGAGGGGGTAGTACCCCGGGCGAGCCGACCCATTCATGCTGAAACCAGTAATAGCTTCAGCGTGGCTCTACCACCTCCCAAACATTGTGTGAGTTCAACGTTATACGAAAAAAAGGCGATTTCTTTTTAAATTTAAAATTATTAAGCCTATTTTGAGAGATACAAAAACATATAGTGATATGTTTTTCAAAAAAAGTTTTTCAGACTGTCAGATTTGACCTGGAACGGCCTACATATAAAAAGATTATTATACGTGATATGTATGCAAACGAAGGATAAGCAACAACACGTAGCTAGTAGCACACTGAGTATATTTCTCAGGGTTTCGTCTCGCGCGCCCCGAAGGGGTGCGCGGGGAATCCGCATCAGGGCTGCTCCTCTGGCGGTAGCTTCACTCGCCCCCCGGTCAAGCCGGGGGTGTCTAATTCTTCTGGGAGTCGCGTCCGTGGGCGCTAACTCCGGTGTGTCTCGGCTCTATGGTAGTGCGCGCGGGGTGGTGTGTGGTAATTTGTTTGGATCTCTCGGCGAAGTCTCGTTGAACGGCCCTCGCGCGATCCCTGAATTCCGCCTTGATACGCTCGGCTTCTTCCGGGGAGGCTGTCTTGATTTTTTGCTCGCGTTCTCTTAGGAGGGCGGCCAATCCGTCTTCCAGCTCGGTGAGCAGGGAGTCGGCGGCAGCTGCCCTCACCTTTGCTTGGGCTTTCCTGCTTCTTCGGCTGCTCTTGGGTCCCAAAGAGAGGGGGGGGAGGGTTGGCGGGGGCCATAAGGCTCGCCGCCGCCGTCTCCTCGACCATCTGTGGGGCCTGTCTAGCTTCTCTTCGACGCTCTGGGCCGGTCCGGGCTACGGTGCCGGCCCGGCGATTCCTCAGCTCCCTTTTAAAAACAGGGCAGCGGGCCTTGTTGTTTGCAGAGTGAGCGCCCCCGCAGTTGGGAGTATATTTGGCAAGCGTTATTACTTAAATAGGCGTGGATACAACCACCCACATATTATTAAGATAATATAAAATACTACACAATTTAATTCAAATCATTGGGTTTAAAAAAAAAAGCAACCAAATGATATATTGGAACAATATATGGCTGTGTACATGATACATTTAACAAACCTTTGAGTTGACCAGATTGTTCGGCATCGGTGTGCAGTTCAATTCCAGCTCGGACCCTGTCCATGATAGCGGTGGCCAGGGAGAGCGCCAGGTCGTCGCACTTGGACGCGGCGAGCTGACGGAGCCGCGTCACCACCATTATACCACGCTCCTCCTTCAGCCATTCCACAACTGTGAAAACACATTGCATTCACAATTATAATTTACATTATAAACACCATGTGACAGAGTATCGAAAGTGTTGCAAGCGTCCATAGGCTGCGGTGACTGCTTAACATCAGGCAGCCCATATACCTGTTTGCTTCCATCGTGGTGTATAAAAAAAAGACAAAACCTACATTTTTTTAAAAATACTTCATATACTTTAGAGCAGTGGTACTCAACCTTTAAACGGGCCAGAAACATGTTTCACTCATGGTGTCTATAATTTGTTATCATTATAATTTCCATTTGACAATTGCACTTTTAACATCAGTTTGGTGTTGTTTTTTGTAGGGGCATGCAATGACCTTAAATGGAAATTCGAAAAAAACAAAATATGGCCATAAGGTTTTCCTTCTGAAAATTTTAGAACAGTATCTTACTGTTATATGCCGCAAGTATTCAAAATAAGAAGGTGTACATTTTTGCATTTTTTGAGACACAAAAAATTAACGATTAACAACTTTCGAAAATTAGCGTGCCCACAAAAAATGAAGTAACATAAATAGTTCTGCGTATACATATGTGATAACAATATCATCCAACAAGATTGAGGAAGACTATATAATTATTTTGACATTGTTAAGTAATACTATTATACATCTTAGTAATAGTAGTTAGTAAGTCATATAATTGATAGTTAATTAGTTAATAATTTAAAGGATTCTATAAGAAGACTCTTGGGGTACACCCTTTTCTTTCTTTGGAATATTTGGGCAAATTGTACTGTGCACTCAAAATAAATCTATTTTTATCTATACTTCTATACTAATATTATAAAAAGGTAAAGTTTGTGAGTTTGTGACATTGTAGGGGGTAATCTCAGGAACTACTCAACAAACTACTCAAAATCGTTTTTTTCCTCTTGAGAGCTTCCCCTACGTGTTAGCGTTAGCCCAGAGCAACTATTCCACGCGAACGAAGTCGCGGGCAGAGGCTTAAATCTTCTAAAACCTTGACAAGGACTTCTAGACGATATGTATTTACAGGATGTTAGTTTATAGCTGTGGTGTACTGGCCATCTATGAATCATTATCTATACTAATATTATAAAGAGGTAAAGTTTGTGTGTTTGCGTTGTAGGGGGTAATCTCAGGAACTACGTGTCCGATTTGAAAAATTCTTTCAGTGTTATATAGCTCATTTATCGAGGAAGGTTATAGGCTATATATCATCACGCTAAGACCAATAGGCGCCGAGCACCAATGAAGAATGTTTCGAAATAGGATTTATTCCCTCTCGAGAGCTTCCACTGCGTGTTGGCGTTAGCCCAAAGTAACTATTCCATGCGAACGAAGTCGCGGACAGAGGCTAGTATATAAATAAAACTATTTTTTAATGTCTTATACGGTTTTCATTTTTTCAGATCATTGTATTAACAATAATAGAGAATAATGGTAGGAATGGTAGTATAATAGTGGTGGGAATAATAATGGTATTTAATATGTTAAAATCAAGCGAAATTTCCACCTCATACAAAAATTTATAAAGCATAGAAAAAAAGATTTATATAGACAATTAAAACTTACACTCTTCTTCACTTGGAAACCCACTCTGGGGATCCAACAGCTTCTTCAGAGTTACATGTCCCCAGGGACTGAGTAAGGTCTTTTTAAACCATTCCGCTCTCTGAAGGAGCTGACCCTCCCACAGTGTACTCTCGCCATTTCTAGCCTTGATGGCCGCCTGGGTCTCACTGATGAAATCATTTATCGCTTCTGAAAGGCTTATGTGTTCGTTTTTGCTGGCCGATGATTGCCATTCCGTCTGTAAACATATATAACATAATATCTTTACATAGTATAAAAAGAAGTCGCTTACGCTGTTTGTTCTCTTAGATCTTTTAAACGATTCAACGGATTGTACTAGTTTTCAGCAATACATTGAGTGTTTCAAGAGGAAGGTTAATATGTATAATATATACATGTTATAGTAGAGAAAAGCCGAAAAATTCAAAGATTTGTAATGTGATGTCGTAACAGACATATTTTTGTACCCTTCAATCGCAAACGCCGGCTAAACCTTACGAGATAGATCAAATTAATGTTAAAGGGACATCAGAATCTATGACTAGAACTATGTATCTTAAAAAGACCGATAAAAAAGTCGTGATCGTATATATTTATCTCTAAAGGGCAACCCACAGTAACCACTTTTATCTTTTTTACAAAAATATATTGTCGTATCTACATTGCACCCGTGCGAAGCTGTGGCGTAGTAAAAAATTTAACACAAAAAAAAAGAGTCACCTTTATTTTATTTAGGGACTTTTATCATCTCTGATATGTCAGTACCATTGTACCTTATATCTTCATACAACTAAAACTCTTAAATCTAAAAACATAAATTGACTAATTACTAAACTTAAATAAACTACACAGCCTTTTGGATAAGTCTGATGTCAGTTCTGCCCGAATGCTGTGATAAACACCCACACTCCCGATATTAATATTATATTGTTTAACAAAATGCATCCTCCAAATTTTTTTTTTCACTCTATCAAAAATTATTCGATGTAGTCATCCTTATCACAGTCGTTGAACTGGTGAATTTATAATTTTCATTAGAAATTTAAATTTTCCTAATGGAATGTGTCCAGACCGTAACCTAAAAGTAGAAATCAGTAAAGTTCTGTTGATATTTGCTTTTGTGAACCATGGTACAGGTGGAGGCTGACATTGTATAGCATGGTACCACATTCCGTTTTCTCTTTAAAAAAAAAAGACTTCAAAAATAAATAATCTAAAAAAATGCACCAGAATGTTCTTGAGAATAGTTAGCACCTCTGCTAGTCATGGATTACCATAAACTTACAAATATTGCAATTACTATACATTTCCTATTCAATTTTGCGGAGTATTGTGATGTGTCTTCCAAATCCATGATTCAAAGCTAATGCAGTTAAAATGGGACCACCTATGAAATTTTCCCTTCACAATTAAAAGAAAATAACAAAATAAAATCCAATTAATAATAACTAATAATAACTTGTTTGCAAAAGGTAAATTAAAAAACAGTTGACAATGTATGTAATGTTTGATTAAAAAAATAATTAGCAAAAATTATGCCTACTCTATAAAAAAAAATGAAATTAGGACTGTTTTGGTGTAGGTTATCGTTAGCAAAACTATGTTGTTTTATTACCTGTAATATAATCTTAGCTGTATGTCGCTGAAGCCAACTCTGGAGATGGGGGTGTGTGGTGGAAGTTGAATGCAGGCATAGACTGTGGATGCGACGCCAGGCCTCGCACAAATGCTTCGTGCGTCCTCTTAGATCACAGTCACTGCTCAGGCCCGCTTCCAACGACTAAAAATTAGAACACGTAATAAAAATTATTCACACAAAATTTGCATCGATGATTCTTTTAAATTTGTATCCCTTAATAACACTATCAACTGACAGTGAAGGAAATTATAGTTTATGACACTATATGTGCAAAGAACTGTGGATTTCTTTTTGATATTGTTGATACATTTTAGAAAAGTCGTGGCACTCATTTCTGTTATACATAAAATGCAAGTAAGGGTTTATTAGGTTTATGAAGTGGTATTGCTATAAAAAAAAAAAGTGATTAAGAGGGAATAGTATACACCATAGAATTTTTGAGATGAAAATCTGTCACCAAGCACCTATGGGTGTGTCTCGGTAGCTGCATTTGAGAGCCAGTCTCTCAAGGTTTAACATATTTACCTTTTTGAAACACATCTTCATTAAATATCAGAGGATATTGTGTTCAAATACAAAAACTTATACCGTGTTATTACAAAAAAGTTAAATACGTATTAAAAAACTGGTTTAAAAAGTTTCCTAATAATATAAATCCATATAAATGCACCGCGCTCGCCCGAGGCAAGTTCGCGTTATCCTTTTTCGCAAGTCTAACCTAAAGTAACCAAAGCGAGACAAAAGAGCAAGATGGCGAACATTCAGCGACCGCGGTGCGTTTAAATAAGACCTTTTTAAGGCCAGGGTTCAATACGTATTTAACTTGTTTGTAATAACACCCATAATGTATAAACAACAACAATGAAAAACTTTTACAATATTCATTAGTCATTCCATTTATCTCGTCGAGTTGTGGTTTAATTCACATACTTCGGCGGCATTAAAAATTCTGTTCAGAGTTTACAGATAATAAAAAAAGAATAATCAAATCGGTTCACCCAGTCCAAAGTTATGAGGTAACAAACATAAGAAAAAAAAACTGTCGAATTGAGAACATTCTCCTTTTTTTGAAGTCCGTTAAAAATGCGTCATATTCTGCGAATTTAGTAAACAAGGGTGTAGATATGTTGTCTCAATGTTAGAGGTTATGACATATTTAAACACGTTAATTAGATTAATTACTTGTAAATTAAGCAGTTTATGTTTCAACAGGTCATTAGTTTGTAGCCAATATGTTATACAACGTTTTTGGTAACATATATGCCTATACTTTATAATTTGGACGTCTCAGCTATACTGGATATTAGGAGACCGCTTCCGAAAACGAAGACAGACGACAGTACTAACGACACCTTTGATGATGGGACGGAAATAAAATCGATCCTGATTTAAAAAAAAATGTATTTTTAAAACGTTTTATTAGCATTATTTACGCTCCATCATGTCAGTACAGCTAAATGAAATGATAGTTTCATAAAAAATACATTACATTACTAAAAAAAAAACGTAATTAAACTATAAAACATAAACAGCTGATGCCCGGGTCAACAAAATCCCGGGTCAAAAACTAAAAATACTAAACATAATAATCAATCCCGCCAAAACAAACCGCTCCTTTGCAACAAAAATGATATCAGAATATTAAATTAACCTAATTAGATACTCACGTACACAATTATAAAAACTATTTAATCTTTATCTTTGATTTTGTACAAGAAATTAAAAACGAAATGGTATATAATAATTTGATAGTTAAAATTAATTGCAATTATGATCGACAGTTAATTAATCTATCAGAATGAATTTAAAATAATATTCTTATACTTTATGTTAACGGACTTTCCGTTTTTAGTCCGTCCAATACCATTATTTGAAAACAGGTAGGTACGTCACAATTATCTAATATTACTTGCAATTTTTATTGTGAACGCCGCCTCTAATTCTTTTATGGCGCCTGCGAAATTTATACCGACAAAGGAGTAAATTTTAGGGGGCGCGGTGGTGTGCATGTAAAAGAAACGATTAAATGTTGTAAATAAGTATTTGCACGATCGCTAGCTGAGGTTCGTTGACCCGAGTATCAGCTGTTTTTATGGAGCGTAAATAATTCTAATAAAACGTTTTCAAAATATGATTTCTTTTTAATCAGGATCGTTTTTTTTCCGTCCCATCATCAAAGGTATCATTAGTACCTTACCTTTTGTTCAATTCATATGCTTTGTTTTACCTATATATTGTTGTGTTTATTATATATACAAACACACTTATATAATTTCACATTTAATTGTTAATTGTGTTATTGGGTATTTATACCCACTCGGCCACAATTGAAAACCAGCGCTGGGGTCATCTGCTATGGTAGCAGCTAGTTCACGCTGAATTGTGCGCCACTGTAGCAATATGATAGCATAATTTTAATATCTTGTTTGTAATGTTTACCTATTTATTTATTCTATACATATTTTTGTAACTCTAATTTTTTATAACTGTATTGTCTGTGTACTTTTTACAATTACATCTTCCTTTCTATACATTTATGTGTAACATAAATCTTTCTTTAATTATAAGGCTGTTTTATAGAAAAAAAAAAGAGAATATCCATAAAACAGAGAAAAGAATAATAACAATATTAGATAAAATATACTAAAATGCGAATATTAATTATCAAAAAAGTTTAGCACTTAAATTTTCAGCATTACCTGTGATAAGATAATTTATAGTGATAATGATTTGAGTAAAATTTGCTATTATTCAGGTCACATGAAAAATTGGTGCATGTAGAAATATTTTATGAATCCATATAAATATAGCAGGTACCATTTTTTTTTTCATTTTGTGTTATGATGGAATAAATGCTTTCATATTAAAGCTGTTAATATCATATATGTATAGCTGTAAATATAAACCATCAACGAGGGATGGGCTTGAGTTGATTGATACCCTCCTCAATATAACAATAAAGTTTAAATTTACATAGATAAGATTAATGGCGACAAATAAAAAAGTTACCACCCTCAGAAAACTGTAAGAAGATACATGTGAAACAATATTTTGAAAAAAAAAAAAAAAGAAGGTTTATTAGTTTAAATCTGAATAAATAAACAATGTATTTTTCCAATAAACTATTTTGAGAGTTTTTTATAAATTATTAGAAACTACATATGACTTCTTGTGTGCTAATTGCACCATAAAACTTTTTTTTTTTAACTGATTACATACACTATTGGCCTAGCAAAGCCTAAACAGCTTCACCGGACTACACCACAAAACCTTAATAATAATAAAATCTATAACCCTCAGTCCACACTTGACTATCAGGGATAGAATTTTCTAGTATTGGAATAGTAGTTTTAGAGATAACAAACATATAAATTTGCAAACTTGTTATAAGAGTATAGTAAATTACAGATAACAATACTAAAGTTGAGTCATTATATTTCATAATGAGCCAGGTACAATTTCAATCATTCACTTGCTGTGCCCAACTTCGTCCTCATGAAACCTGCTGTACAAAACAATGACTAATAAAGTCATCTGAAAGTATTGAGTCCATTTGCTTATCTACTTTTCTCTCATACTTAATTCGCGGCGTCATTAAAATTACAATAACTTTTGATAGAGTGTACCGATTTTGATGAAACAAAGACTATGTTACACCCGAGGATATGCTATATGAGGTTTTATTGTGAACCCAGTACTTTAGCAGTGATGCGTGTTCATACAAATAGACAGACAGACATTTCTAAAAATGATTGAAATGTTTTCTTATTTCTACTAAAATTCTATTACATATTCCTAGACACCTGTAACAATTTTTTTCACAAAAATCGAAAACGCGTTAGATCTACATTCTTATTATAGGTATAGATAAGATATCAGGTATGTTTTTAAAGATTTTCAAATTTTATACATGTAAAGTTTGAAGAAAATAAAAAAAATTAAATCTTATAAGGGGCAAAACCTGAACTTACAGGATGTATAAAAATTAAGAAATAAATAAAGATCTGAGGGATTAAAATTGTACTTGATCCATTTTGTAATGTGATGACCCAGTTACGTGTATCAATCTAGTAGAACGAAAGTTAGATATAATATCCAAATATATTAAATAACACTTGAAGTATTTGTTTAACGATTTATATTGTCATGATAAATCTATTCCTTGATAATAATTATCTGATAATCAACCAATCCTTTATACAATACCGTTTTAGCAGATGTTCTTGAAAATACACTTATTAAGTGAAATAAAAAATTATAATTAATTATATTCTTTTAAATAAACAATGCTTCAAGTAGTCTCAACCAAAAAGAAATAGAAGATGCCCTGGTAATTGAAGTTAATGGAAATGTCTTCTGCAGACTCCATATGCCTAATAATGGACTAAACGAATACATCAACATAGCATTCACATATATTGTTGGAAATAAATGAAATGCAACGGCCTATATATAGGAGTTGCAGTCGCCATGTCGACTCGGTAGTCCGGTGAAGCTGTTAAGACCTTGCTAGGTCAATAGCGTAGTCAGTTCGAGAAAAAAAAAAACTATGTCAACTCACTCTTTCAGCGACCAAGGTGCCGTGCAGTAGCTCTGTCCGAACCTCGTATTGGTTATTTAAGTGGTTAATTGTTATAGTTTATTCTTAACAGTTTATATCTAAATTGGCCATTTCCCTTTATTTATAATAACCAATAATTGTTTCTATTTCTAACAATATATATATAAAATAATAACACGATTATAAATACACAGATTGAAACTAGTGGGGCTAGAACTATAAAAATTTGCACAATGATTCCTTAGTAATCACCAAGGTAGGAATTTTGTAAAATCGACCCTTAAAGGGTGACAAAAATTGGATGAGTATTCATAACATGTCTGCCAATCAGTTATTGTTTTATATATACAGATATATAACAGAAAACAATGACTGCATAGAAAATTAGTGCAAAGTTTCCTATCTGAGAAACACTAACACATTTGAAAAAACCATAGCACCATAACGACAAAGTATGCATGAGTGTAAGTGTAGAGAAGCCATTAAATACAAGAGAAACTACTAAAAAAATCTGTATGCATATCTGCATACATTGAAAACGAATAACTGAAAACGTTATATCAAGGTTCTATTTAATATATGCTATATAATTATAAAATATGTAAATTGTAAAAATAGTTTCAATTATAACCTATAATTTCTTATAATAGATATTTTCCATTCTTGTTCTGATGTCCCAACTGTTTTTAAGAAGAAGTCAATGTTATCCTGACAATTTACTATATATCTCCTAACCTTTTTATCTGACTTCCAAGAACCCATTCTGATGTTAATCAAGTAATAAGAAACTGAGTAATAGTAAAAAGTGTAAGTATTCAATATTTAGGGTTTACAGTCTTACTGCTGCCAGAATATATGAAGCATAAAATAACTAAATTTATAAGTCTTGCTAAAACAAGCTCGAGGATAGACAAACACCCAGAGTAAGGGGAGAAACAATAATTTTGACATTACTTAGAATTCACATAGATTATAATATCTGATATATTATTACGTTATTGAAAGCAAAGTCATATATAATTTATTATCATTGTGTATATATATTACAATTGTTAATATAATGTATGTATAATAAAATACAAGATCTATATTGGCCAGCCTTGTTGTTATGAAATTAATGGATTATCTACGCTAATATAATAAATGTAAAAGTAACTGAACTTTGTTTTCTTACAATGAATAAACATCTAAACCTATTGCAATTATATTGGGCACTGAGGTAAGAGATACAACATAGAAAAGGACATAGAGATTTCAATCTAGAAAATGAGAAATAATATTGTAATTATTTATTATTATAACTGGAATTTTATTAATTGTTATTTACATTATACATTAAGTTTCTTAATTTTGGTTCAGGATTCTATGTAATCTATACTTACGTATTTTTGTATATTGGATATAAAAAATAATATTGTAATTATTTATTCTTCTCTGATCTATTCTGTTGACATATTGAATAATAACAAAGCAATATATCAACAGAATAATGTATTTATCTCTTCGATAATATAAATAAATAATTACAATATTATTTTACATAATACTATTAATTTTCCTTTCCTAATCTTGCACACTTTAAAAAAGCAAACTAGAATACTATAGAAGATTTACAAACAATTTTTTGAAAACAACACATGTTTCATAGCTTTGTATTTATTCAACTTTTAAACAAAGGATCAGGAATTACTTTTATTAGGGGTCCTTTTTAAAAATACAAGATTGTTCCCATCTTTTGTCAGACAAGGGCTGGCAACCAAAATTTAAATGCCTAAAAAAGGGTTTTTTTTTTTAATTTTAACACAGCTATTTCAAACATTTCCTAAAATATCAGAAATAGGTTAATGTGCAGAATGACATCTTTTGCTTTGAATTAACAGTGATAATATGATATATAGAAAATGTATTTTCAATAATTTCTTGCATATTATTAGTATATGTCATATTAGTCATAAACAAAATAAGTTTTAAAAAAACTTTAATAAATACAAAACTATCATGTGAACATTTTCTTTTCATTTCTTTGATTTACTGTCATAAATAAAGAAAATGTTAATCGTTGGCTCTGTTGAGATCCACACAAGTTAGGTTGGTTGTCTGGTCTCTGATCAAGGTGCACCATTTAGTGACCCACGCTTTAGCATTTTCATTATCTTAGATATTGTCAATACAATAGATTAATACCAACACTCTAAATAAATTAAAAAAAAACTGTTACTAGTCACTAATGGAAATTAACGGCATATAAATCTGATTTCAGAGCAGTTTACAGATATCCATACCAAGTTTAATGAAAATAATTACATTTTTCATCAAATATTTTAGGAAACATTGATGTCAAGACATTAATCATAATACTTTGAAATCCCAAGAATAAAAAGGTCCAAATTAAACATTTATTATTCTTTTCGTTGTGTTGTTACTTCTTCCATATTTTCTTCATTAGCATGAAAATTATTAACTTTTTTACATGATCAGAATTACAAACATTATATATGCCTGTGATATCATCAATACAATTATATTTTGCTATGTTTTTTATGTCCAAATTTGATAACCATATTTTTCTATAACAGTTTATAGTACTTACAGGAAAAATATTGTACAATATTAAAAGTATTGGCAGACCAAATTAGAAAGAATATATGGGGTATATATTATTGATATGTGCATGCGGTTTTAGACGTGCTAAATGTAAACAATAGCTACGTGACTCCATGATGTTATTATATGGCCGTCAATGACCAACATCTTGGTGAAGTCATAACTATGAATGAAGTGATTAGTTACGGTATGTATCATATTTAGATAAGTCTACAAAATGCTTGCTATAATAGTAATATATAGAAAAACTTCAAATACTTTTGAATCCGCTATAACAAAATGTATAATTACAAGAATTACGATGAACTGAATGAAGGGATATTATACAGTATTAGAACGGAGATCTCAAAATTAAACGATAGGTTTTCAAGCAAAATATATCTTTAGCAAAAATTACATATTTTTTCATACAACACATTGTAAATAACAATTCTAAAAATGAAAACAAGGGTTTTTAGATAGCAAATATGGCGGACATTATAATGAATTCGGGGACCACAACGGCGTCGAATTAAACATACCAATATAGAAGATAATCAGATAGAACTTACCTTATAAAACTCGATATAATATGTTTTGCCTCTTTGGGCAGTAGCTTGATAACTTTTTACGTCTTTTCCATCATTTGTGGAAGTCATTTCTCAAGAAAACTTCGCGGGGAGACATTTATGCGCTTGTGTTTTCGTGATGTTGCTGTCAAAGTAAGTGTTGCAAATGTTTAAAAATTATAACAAATATTATGACAAGTGTAGCGACACATATATTGCTACACCAAGCGTGGTATGTACGTACTACAAGAATTTACGTAAAAAAACGAAGGGCAATACTATGAAAAGCCAAAATGTTCTATGAAAGCACGTGCTCGCGAATTATTAGAATTATAAATACACCTGTGACGTACAAATTACAAACAAACAATTACTGCCTCATCGGTGTTCATTATTGTTTCCACATTTATTTTATTAGTTGATTTTATATTTTGTTGTTCATATTTTTTTATTGGCCAGATGTTATTATTAATGGGTCGCGTATTTTTAATAATTTATACATATACTATCAATTTGTTGTCTTATAAATACTTCCGATTCATTAAATAAAGAAGGTTTGTTAACTAGTGACCACAAAGAGAGTTGTACTTTTTATTTCGTTCTGTACCTTTTGAAAATTGTAACGTAGTAATTACGTTGACATGTCCCGCAATAAAATCATTCTTTAGTACTAATTGTACCTTACCATCTTGGGCTTCTTGTAATAATATGGAACTATATTTTACTATGGACAACATTTAAAAAAATATAATGCACTGAACATAGAATAAAAAAGTAACAGATGTTTTATGATTAAATTACATCATTAAAGAAATCCATAAACTTAACTTAGGATAAAGAAATCAATATAACAACAATTTTGTTTATATGGATATGACAGAGAAGAAAAAATAAGACGAAAATATTTTATCTTTCTAAACAATGATATCTTAACGTTCAATATATAATATGGATTGTGGATGTGAAATATATTTTAGGCTTGGCTACACTGTAGTACAAAGCAAAGCCAGTTGTGTCAAATAATTACTTTTCCAATTGAAAAAATATAAATTATTGTAGAAAAAATATGTAGAATACAATTGCGATAGAAAATTAATCATGTATGTTCCTATATAAAATTTAATCTGTGATAAATTTAATTCGTAATAATTTGATTGTTCGAAAATATAAAATTATGTGTCAAAGTACATACTCGTAGAAAGGACGATGATTTATAATACTTTTCCATTCAGTTGAGACTATATTTTATCTATAATACAAAAAATAATTTAAATCTAAATGTCTTTACATAATAACGTGCACGATTTAAAACGTAATATTAGTTGGGGCGTACGATCGAAATCGGCACATCTGGATTACAGACGTTCGAGTAATTGACTGCCTCTCTAACTAATTGGCAAATAACTTATTATTATACATTGAAAGTGCTACATTTAACGTACATTTTTCTGTTATATTCGTTTATATAGTTGAACAATTTCGAAACAATCACTTCTTTTACTATATAAAAATACATATTTTGTATATTTATCATTTTTATTCGTCCTAAAGTACGTGTAATAGTTTTATGTATATTTACAGGCTGGTACCTTTTGTGTTGTGATGTGTGTAAAAAGTGACTGCATAAATACAATTAATTGCAACTGGATCGACTAATAAGAACATAAAAAATGGCTAAAAAGTCTGAAAATATCGGTGGTAAGATGGTCACGGTGTCAGTAGTGGGGCTGTCTGGTGAGTATATCTTTTATAAATCATAATCAGAAATAATGTACATCTAGGCAGCTTGCTTGTGCAACATATGTATAAGTCAGTATATAGTTTCTTGCACATTTTTATGAATATATGTGTCTAGTTATCCCTTATCATTGATTTTAACTGCAATATAAATTAAGGCTGATACTGAATAAACATATAAATATTATTAAAGTAGAATAGTTTGTTATTCTTATTTATTTCTTTATAATACTAAATAAATATTATAGTGGATGTTACTTAGCATTTCTGCCTGGAAGCATCCAGTAATGTAGAAGCAAAATAATGTCCATTATAATATTTATTAATGGATTTCCACAAAGTAAGGTCTTCTTCAATCGGATAATACTCAACATTTCTGATTAAATATACAGATATATATTTAAGGGAATAAGTCATATACACAGAATTTTTTAACTGCCACAGGTCTCATGATGGGATTACAATTGTGAAAGAAGTTTAAATGTTTTGGATAGAAAAGAAATTTATTACAATCAATGTTTTTTTTTAAATTATTATGGCCTATATTTATTATTAGCTATCTTCATTTTTATGCTCAAATTTAATATTGAGCATTAGCAGACAGTTCTCATTCTCTTTCTCTATGAGCATAGGTAACTCAGCATATCTCACAATCATACTATTTGTATTGTATCATCAATATATTGACGTTGGAATAGAAACGAAAAAAATGTATTTAATTGAAAAAAACAATATTTAACTTTATTTAACACTATTGTTACTTTGCCTTTGCCTCTATAATATAATTTAAAAAAAAATGTCCTACATCTTTCTTATCCTTTGAAGTGTTATACTGCTTACATATAATTTTTTTCTTAAGATTTATGTAAAAAAAATTCTTTACAAATAAACTAAGATATCACGTGCCTCTTCATTATAATAACTTTTGAGTTTTTTACTCCTCATGTATTTAACTAAGTTAAGCATGAATTTTTTTTGAAATCTATTAAATACATGACTAGCATATACCAGAAACGAGTATACATCTATTTAAAAGGCCGGCAAAACACTTGGTCTATGGACGGAGGTGATCACTTACCAACAGGTGACCTACCTGTTTGTTTGCCCCTATGATATAAAAAAATACCATAGTATAAACTATTATGAAGTAAAAAAACGTAAGTAACTAATCTTAAAAATAATAGTACTTAGAATGAAAAAGCCTTTAACTGTTCATGTGTGTAGTTGTTGTGTTAACGATTTTCTTTTTATAAAGATAACAAAATTGGCACATCTTTGATGATTTCATTAGAATAGTATGATTTATTATAAGATAAGTATAAAAGCAACAGTGCATAATGAAGTCATAGATGGAAAAAGAAGGCATTTCGGAATGTTGCAATTGTGATGCCACATGTTTTATTCATGATCTCATAATTTCCTTAGGATATTTTAGGATTGTTTGCATATATACCTTCTTAAGATTCTAGGAATGTACAGGGAATCTAAGGGGTCGAACACTGGCTACATTCTTATAGATATAAAAAGGTTTACACAAAAATTCTTAAACCCCTATAAATAGGTATGATTATTAGTAATCATTTTATAGGTGTATAAACATTGTAGGTCTAACTTTACTAGCTGTATCTGTTCCAGGATTAAAAAAGAAAACTAAATAAAGAATAAGCTCACTGGTAACAATGATCCATATGAATTATATCAAGGCGCATTTAGCATTTAATTATGGTTATCTATTGAAGGATCACGGCATTGATAATTATGTTAATAACTTTTTAATGTGAAGTCATAAATCAAGTTAAAGCATCAGTTACTGAATGAAAGGAAACTGGCTTTAATTCGAATGATTGTGTTTGTATCATGTACTGAGAACAGTACTGCAACTTTATAGAATCATTTTTAATTTTATTGAAAAAATAGGAAAGTTGTAGGTATTTGATTTTGGAGAAACAGTAAAATATTATAAATTTATTGTGGCTTAATACGTGTGAAAATCTGCAATTCCATGCTATTTTTAATGAATAAAAATATGTATAAAAATGGATGTTCCTATCTCAGACTGAGTTTGATAAATTGAAATGCCTTTTTTTTATTACTTTGAAAGTTGTTTCATCTAAGTGTTTTTATTTAATTTAGTTTTCTGATACTATCTATTTTACTAACTCTTTGTTGGGTTGTGTTGCAGTATGTCAATCTATGTACCTATGAAGCATACAATATGACTTTAAGTATGCAAATATTTAAACAGAGTATATATATGTAAAATCTATTTTGCTGTAATTAATAAATATAGCAAATAATACACTATGTAGTATATAAATTTGTATAAGAAATATATGTATTCTACTGAATTTGGCTTGCAGCTTCACTTGTATGTATGTAGATTTGACTTACCTCTCAGGAACACTATGTTTCTATGAATTATGAATTTGTAGGAGCTTTGGGCTCACTACTATAAGATTCTAGACTGACATGGACAACGTAATAATAATACTCTGAGTGCGTGAAATAGACTGTTTATTAATATGACCATATAAGGTATTTATAGAGACATGCAATATTTCATTTATTTGTTCAATTGTTTGAACAACATTCTATTTACAAAAGTTTCAGCCAGCCAGCCAAAGAGGATGACATACTCGGTAGCTACAAATTAATACTTGTATGTATTTTTGTTCCACCAAACACTCATGATGATCAGTTGAGTAGTCAAGGACTGAATGCATAACAAATGAACCTATATTCCCTTCAATAATATTGTTAGTTAGAAAAAAGTCTATTGAAAAGAATAGTTTTCAGTTTATTGTAGTTTGGATATTTAACGATTAAAACTATTTTTTATGTTAGTACTTTGAAATATTATTGTTATAACTTCATTTGTTTTCTGTATATTATGAAACAACAGGCAGGCAGAGAAAAACCGGTTAAGTACATCTTCGTCATCTTCGTATCGATTTTTCGATCGATTCGATCGATTTTTTTGTTTATTTTCGTTTTGTTTAGTAGATATTGAGGAGCTTTAGTCTTTTTCATAAAAAAAAAACTTTGGAAAAAATTCGTTTTTTTTTCCTTAATATTGAAACTTGAAAAATTATTGAATTTGGACAACTGGATAAGTCTTCATATAAAAAATGATAGAGATCTGATGTTGTATGTGCACATCACTCAAAAATTACTGGATACATTTAAATTATTTTTTACTTCTTACACACATGGTGTTTATCTAAAAAACGACACACAATATCTTCATTTAATACAAAGTTATTAGAATATTAAGAAACTACTATTTTATAAATGTTATATGTTCAGTGATGTGTCATTTTTTGTTGTAGTGGGTGCAGAAGTGGGTTAAGCTATGTGGTGCTTACTTTTTTTCCTTTGTAAATAAAATATATTGTTAAAATAATAAACAGCGCAGACAGAGGCACGGGTATCAGCTAGTGATAGATAAAATTATGAATTGTCTAATGTTTCATACTGATCTCCCTTCATTCATTGATATAAATTATGAATGGATGCCTATATCTATTGTTACATTCTTATCTGTTTCCTGTTATCTTGTGTGCTTGTATAATATTTGACTATGTTGGAGAAAACAGAACTTATCTCGTTTATCACACCATTTAATTTGATATACAGATATTTTTTTTTTACATCACTATTCTTCGTGGGTATATTATATTCATATCAATATTGGGAAAATAAATAATAATTATATATACATATAAATAATCATTATAATAAATATTATTAGCTTAGCCTACTTCAGAAATGTACTGGGGTTTTTTCAGTAGTTTAATAATAGTGATTTCTTACCAATATTCAACTTTTGAGATTTATAGTATATACATAAGTC